>CAJQZJ010032807.1:782115-795590 GCA_907164525.1 Lophiomys imhausi
GCACCAGGGAAGGTATAGGCTCACAGGGGCTACTTGTAACCACCGCCTTGTGCCTTAGAAGCTTCAATCACAGGGAATACAACCAAGTTGTGACAGGGAAGGCAGATTTACAGAGGGTTTCAGTCGGTGGCCATGTTGGTAAAATTATCACCAGTTCACTGGGAAGAAAACTAACTTGGTAGGCAGCCTACAGGCCAAGGGAGACAGTCGGTGCTGTTTGAGCTGGGTTTTGCCCCCTGGTGGAGAAAAGGGGTAGGCAGCGGTGCCTGGTCCCATAATTTCTCTGCCTGGCCCAGGAAGGCACTTAAGCCTGGGCCAGGCAGAGAAAGCTGGGCTCCCTCTTGCTGGTGTCAGACCACCAAGCCCAGCTCACTTACTGAGCTTCTCACACCCAGTCTGCTGCATGCAGCAGCAGGCAGGTGTTCTGTGGAGAAAGATGCCAGGAATTAAACAAGCCCTAAAAGCAAACCTCTTGGGTCTCCCCAAGGGTCTAGTTGAAGACGGAACCTTCTAGCATTAGGTTTTTCCTGAGACAAAAGCAGGAAGTTCCTCCCCAAGTGACCTATGGAGACCTCCAGCAGGCAGTCCCACAGGCACTCTGAAGCGGACATTTGGGCAGCAGACCTAAGCTACATAGAGCCTGGACACTCCTAAAACCCTGTCCAAGTCCAAAGTCCCTCATTCTCACCCACTGACAGAGGATAATTTCATAGACAGGGACCAACACCTCAAGCTGCTGGATGCTGAGTGGGCCAGGTGGCATTGGTGGCCTTGCAGGTGCCTCTGCACACCCAGTGACAGGGCCATATTGGAGTTTGTCCTTCCCTGAGTCATATCTCCTCAGGGGTGATGGGCTGCCTCCTGGCCCGGTTATCCACTTTGTGTCTGGGTGACCCGGTGGAGTCTGTCCGCTGGCTGCCGCTCAGGAGCAGTTGTGCCACTCACTCCTTGGGACACTGCCTGGTACTCTTCTAAGAGTTCGTCCTCCCAAGGGGATGGAGGTAGTGGGGAACAAGATCAAGGGGAGCAAGGAGCCCATGGGACGGGGGCTCAGATGGGAACCCTGGTGTCCATTGATTCTTGCTGGCTCTGATATGACTGCATTCAGCTGTGGGGACAGGAGACTCAATCATGTCACCTGTTAAGGCACTGGGCAGCATAGGATGAGGAAGGCTGTGCCTGAGGGCAGCTGACAGTGGCAAGGTCAGGGGCATGTGGCAGACTTTGCGAGAGTTCTTTGCAGGACTCCCTGCTACCCTGACTTGGGGGTGGACAAATCTGTGGGCACTGCAAACACACAGGATGCAGCCAGAGATGGAGTAGGGAGGTGGCTACCCACCCTCCCCAGAGAGCAGCATAGAGCCACCAGCATCCCTCAAAGGCACAGCACATAAAAAAACGATGGCCGAGGTGTTTCCCATGCAGGGCTCTTTCCCTAGCAAGATAGGTCATCTTCTCAAATTCAGTTAGCGAGTCCTTGAACCTGTCCCTACAGCCACCTCACCTGGAGGCAAAGACTGGGGTCCTAGAATGGGGAGGGGCTTTTCTTCCTGGGCAGAAATGGCAAATAGATAATGTCATCGGAGTCATCAGAGTTGTAAGAGCAGATGTCCTCCCCAAGTGGTGGTGACACGGGCTGCAGTGCTGGGGGGGAGGGCTCCACTGAAATGAACCAGAGAAGGGAGGTCAGTCACAGGGTGGAGACAGGCTGTGTGCTGCACACTTGGCCATCAGCAGCAGTTCCTGGCACATAAGACTGAAGCCCACCACACTGAAGCCAAGGGCCCACCTTCAGAGTCCACCTGCACACCACCACAGACAGAGCCTCTGGTTAGCTCCCACCCTTGCAAATGTCTGCTGACATTAAAACACTTGCAAGCCTGATGTGGTGGTGCCCCCTTGTAATCCCAGCACTCCAGAAGCTAGAGGAGAAGGATGGGGATCACAAATTTGAGGCTAGTCTGGGCCATATATTGAGTTTGAGACCAGCCTGAACTACAGAGCAACGTTAGCTCAAAAAACAAAAACATGCAAAGGGAATTGGAACCGAGTAGCCACTGTGTACAAGAAGGTCCTGGCTGACATCCCCAAACCCCCAGTTGCCTGCCCTGTCTGGTGAGGAGCCCAGATGAGGCAGAGGGGACAGAGGGGACGTACCCAGGGATGGCCTTGCACTTCCGGTGCTGTTGCTCCTCTCCTCACACACACCCACGAACACTGCATCCTTCACACTGGACCAAGGCACAGCCTCCAGACCAGATGGGGACAGGCAGTCCCAGTGGCCTTGTGGGGAGGGGGCGGATTCAAGGGCAGCGGTCTCCCTCAGCTCCTCTTTGGCATAGAGCTCCACTTTTATTGTTCCTAAAGACAAGGGGTGGGGGAAACTAGGTTACTGATTTGAAGTTTAAGAAGAACAAGATTCCAACCCAACCATGATAGTGATGGTGTGTCCTGCCTCTTCTTCATAGCTCCCGGCAGAATTCATAGAAACTGCAACCTCAGGAAACTTAATGCCTATCCTCAGCTTCATTTTTTTCTTTTATTGTACTTCATAATTTCTGTCTGTACCATGGTGCAGATGTGGGGGTCTGAGGACAACCTCAGGTGGGGGTCCTCACCTCCCACCTTGTCCGAGACAGGGTCTGTTGTTTGAAGCTGCATTTTCTCCTCCTCCCTGTCCTCCCAGGAGTTCTGGGATTAGGTATATGACTGTGCCTGGCTTTACAAGGACCGGTCCTCACACTTGAGCAGAAGCGTCTCAACCACTGACACACTTTCCCTGAATTTTTTTTCCCCTCCAACTTTTTTTTTGGCGGGGGGGTTTGTTTTGAGATAGGATCTTGCTCGGTAGCCCTGGCTAACCTTAATGCACGATCCTCCTCTCTCAACTTCTAGACTCTTGGGATTTAGCCTGTGGCACTAGCTTTTATTTTTATTTTCCCTTTCTTCCTCCATCCTTCTTCTGCCCTCTCTCCCCTTTTCCTCTTTCCTTTTCTCATGTCCTTTACTTTGTTCTCCTCCACTAGTCTGAAAACATTAAAACTTGTCCAGGTAGTAGTAGTGCACATCTTTAATCCTAGTACTAGGGGGTAGGGGGCAGAGGCAGGTGGATCTGAGTTCCAGGCCAGCCTGGTCTACAGAGTGAGTTCCAGCACAGACAGGGCTACACAAGCCTGTCTTGAAAAAAAGAAGGTGTATTTTACGTGTGTAGGTGTTTTGTCTGCACTTATGTTTGTGCACCATGTGTACAGAGCCTGTAGATCCCTTGGAACTGTAGTTACTGAGAGCTGTGAGCCACCGTGTGGGTGCTGGGAACTGAACCTAGGCTCTCAGCAAGAGCAGCCAGCGTTCTTAACCGACGAGCCACCTTTATAAGCTTCTTCATTTCTTTTATAAGTCTCATGTAACTCAGTAATCAGGCTGGCCTCGAACTCACTATGCAGCAGCTGGTGTGGTCTGGAATACTTCATCCTCTTGCCTCTGCTGGGACTGAAGGTAGGTACCACTACTTTCACTTTTCTTTAAAAACACAATCAAGGGCTGAGCATGGCTCTTCTGAGCGGAATGCCATTATGCCTTGGGAGGCACAGGTAAGGAAGACCGTCTGGTAAAGGCTACCCTGGGGCCATGGAGTGAGATCCTGTCGCAACAACAAACCAACCAATGAACACCCCAACACGATCAGCTCAGAGGACAGCATCATTCGTCTTCTCTCTAGGATGCCTATCCCAGGCTTAGTACCTGCTGAGCAGGGGCTGCTTCTGGACCAGTCTACACAGGTGTGATGGATCTGCCACTTTAAATTTACATTTGACAGGAGGAGTGAAGGGCAGCATGAACAAACATTTCAGCCCTGACCAAATAATTTAAAGTCAGCAGACACTGGGCCTGGTGAGATTAGCACAGGAGAACAGTCTAGAGCCTTGGGGGGCCTGCCTGGGGGACCGCAGGCTGCCGGTGGCTTTGGGGTTCTCGCGCCTGTGTGCCTGACTTCTCTGAAATCCCAGGGCTTCTGTCTTGGCTCACTTCACTGTGCACACAAGGGTTTGGAGAGAACAGCAAAGCTCACAGCTTTGTAACTCTGACACAGCTGGGAAAGTGACGGCTGAAGCGGATGTGAGAGTGGCAAATGTGACAAGAGGCTAAGCATGGTGTTCCAGGAGGTTCTCCTGAACAGGCTCCTATGGGGGACCCCTATGGGGGGCCCCTGGTACTGAAGGGGGAGAGACTGATCAGTCAGAGCCAGCTAAGGGCTGGAAATATGGCTCAGCTGTACAGTATGTGTCTATAACACCCCAACTCCACCCCACGAAGAGCTGGGTAAAGCACCCCTGATTGTGGGGGCAAGGCTCAGTGGTAGAGCCCTCTACCTAGAATCTCCCGGTGAGGTGTTAGGGGTTACTTATAGCTCACTGGCAGAGCATCTGCCTAGAATTCCCTGGTGAGGGGCTGGGAATGTGGCTCCACAGACCACTTCTCTAGCACATGTAAGGCCCCGGGTTCTACCTCAAGCACCTCAAACAAAACATAAACAGTAGGGAGAACTACTAATCAGGCTGAGGGCCAGTCAGCCATGGCCTCTGGGTGAGGTTGGCATCAGAGTCACGGCCTTGTCTTCATTGTGTGCCTCTTCCACCATCAGAGCTGGGGCTTGCTTGGGAAGGTGGTACCCCGACCACTGCTGCCACCCATTTACCTGGGCAGGGCTGCAGGTCTTCCGGCTCCTCTGCCTCGTCTTCATCCTCAACAGCTTCCCCACCGCTCTCCTGGATGTCCTTCCCTGAAGGACCCCATTCTGTATAAGGTGATTGTCCCCAGCAACCACCCACCCTCCTGTCCCTGGCAGCCAGCACTTGTCTGACCCTTGCCAGCCTTTCGTAGTTCTATCCCGACACCCTCAGTACAGGGGCTCAGTACAGAGATATGTCTGGGAAGCTCCGGTGATGGAGTTCCCTGGGGTGTCACATGCATGTGCTGAACCTCACATAAACTTCTGCATCTAACATGACCCAAGTCCCTAGCAGCCCCTTGTGCTCATCCTCAACAGTGCCAGTCATGGGGAGCCACTGCTGTGGTTAAGGCAGGAGTCGCAGGCATGGCCGCAGAAGAGCAGAATCCATGGGCTAGTGGACTGCTGGGCTGTATAGTCTAGCCCAGGTCTCCACTTCTGAGGAGAGATGCCCCACAGGCGGGGGCTTACAGGGACTATACACCTCAGTGTGGGCCAGACCTCATAGCTGGGGACAGAGTCTGCCTGTGCCCTGGGCTTGATTTTCATAAGGGTGTGTGCTTGTGTGTATGTACACACGTATGTGTGCACATGTGCACAGATAGAATAGAAGCCAGAGTTATAACCTTAGGTATCATACCTCAGGTGATGTTCATTTTGTCTTTTGTTTGTTTGTTTGTTTGTTTTTCAAGACAGGGTTTCTCTGTATAACAGCCCTGGCTGTCTTAGACTCACTTTGTAGACCAGGCTGGCCTCGAACTCACAGAGATCTGCCTGCCTCTGCCTCTGAGGGCTGGGATTAAAGGCGTGCACCACCACCGCTTGGCTTGTTGTTATTTTCAATGGAAACAGGGCCTCACACATACTATGAAGTGCCCTACCACTAAGCTACATCCTCAACCAGCTTTGGGGCTTTAATAGAGCAGAAAGGGGAATGCAAGCAATGCTTCCCTAAACAACCAATCAGGGGAAACCCTGGCCCAAGGAGCCCTGAAGAGACAAAAGCCAGGAAAGCTTTAACTGCACAGCTGCGGGTACCCATGGGCACAGGGCCCTTCCTCTGCCATCGCAGGTGGCTCTACTGGCTCGAGTCCCAGCTGCAATGGAGAAGGGGAGTCTCAGGTCTTCTGGGACAAGGCATCAACTTAGGCTGAGCAGCTGACACTAGGGACATGCCCATTGCATTCTTGCTCAACCTTCTTTTGGCTTAAGCCTTGGAGGGCCACCTCCCCCCTGTGGCAGAACCAACTGAATGAAATTATTACCAGGAGAAGCTTCGCGGCAGGGTGGGGAGGCAGATTCTGAGGGCGTGCCTGAAACAGCTTCCCTGTGAGACAAGGTGGCCATCCCTCTGCAGCAGCTGGCTCTGGAAGACAAGAAAGCTTTGGCTGAGTTCGGGCCATCTTGGCCTGCTTGCTGCCACAGCACTCTGATCCATGGGCGGCAGCCATTCCCACAGGTGAAACACCACGCAAGCGTGCCTAGGGCCACCCCTGCCCACAGTTTAGGGTGCTCAGTCTTAACTGTTTGTCTTTTGGGGACTATCTTGCTAAATAACCCAGGCTGGCCCCAAACACACTCTGTAGCCCATACTAGCCCACAACTCACCATATAGTTCAGGCTAGATCAGAACTTTTATGTAACCCAGGCTGATCTCACAACTCATGGTCTTGCTGCCTCAGATTCCAAGTGCTGGGATTACAAGTTTGTACTACTGAGTCAAGCTATATTTTTCTTTAAAAGGGGACACTATGTGAGCCCAAGCCCTCAGTGCCCACCCACCTACGGGCCCTGTTCCACAGGGTGTCCACATGCCTACCTGCTTCCCCCTATCATGGAGAACCATTCTAGAAAGGTCTTACCCAGAGAGCCTTGGACCACACAATACCTACAGTGAGGCGAGGATGTCCCAAAAGGCCTAACAGTTGCTAGGGTGAACTACCAGGCCATGACTCACACAGCAAGTGCCATGACAACACATCGTTACAAGTCCTACTGGAGTCCTGGTTGGCTCAAAAATGGGTGTTCTGCCACCCCCCTAAAGTAACACAGTACAGAGGTGCCCTTGGCCCCACTCACATGAACTGGGCCTGGGCCAGGTGTCCCCGAAGGATGGACTGAATGACAGTGATGGTCTCCTCTTCTTCTGGGCTGTCTTCAGCCAGGGAGATGCGACAACTTGGGACATAGGGTGTGGGAGAGCTCTGCATTGGATGACGACAGGAGAGAGACATGTCCAGGACCATCCTGATGTCTCCAAAGGCAGCATACAAATATCCGGGCCAGGGGGAGATGGCACTTCCCAGCTGCACCCCCAACGGTGCTCCTCATCAGCCACTGCAGTCACTGAGAGGTGTGCTAGCTTGGGACTTCAGGATATGTCAAAGGCTGTTCCCTTCACTGGATGGGTAGGGAGCATCAGACATATCTGCCCAGCCAGGAAGGCTAGTGGGTTGCAAAGGGCTTGAGATTCCCCTGCTGAGGAAGCAGAAGAGGGGCCAAGGAGGGCTTGAGCAGCTAGTGTCCATCTATCCAGACGCTTACCTGGCTGGGAAGGGCCTGCAGGCTGGGAGACCTGGAGTCTGGGGCTTTGATGCACACCAGCTTGGACCGAGCTAGGTGTCCCCTGAAGGCCGCCTGGAGCACAGTTGCTGCCTGGCAGGAAAGAGGGAAGGTCTCAGTTTCTAGAAGATGGTACTAGGTGGAGATTAAGGGGAATGGAGAAAATTCTTCTTACTGCTAGGTAGCCTCTGGGGCATGTCACCTTGCCTCCCTACTGCCTCCTCCTAACTCCCTATGCTGGTGTATGTGCCTCTCCCTCAGAGAGAAAGGCACGAGCTGGCTGCCCCAGCAAATCAATACTGAAGCCCTCCAACCATTTGCTAAGCACAGTTATACTAGCTGCTAATATTAGTTCATACTTTACATGTTGTTTTGGCTTTTTGAGTCAAGATCTTGCTACGTAGCTCTGAACCTCAAGCATGTGCTAAACCTCTTGTTTCTGCCCCCTGAGTGCTGGGATTACAGATGTGTGCCATTGTGTCTGCCCTCTAAAGTTCACATACTGGTATGTCTTCCACAGTAGGGATGATCTGTTTTATCTACTTCCTTTCACACACTACCTTCACAGATACAGCAAGATATTTTTCTGTTTTTAAGTATTAGTATCTGAACCCAAAGACATAAAACATCTAGCCGTAGATGTAGGCTGAGTTCTGCTGTCCCTGGCTGTATGTTAGAATATCTAACAGCTGCACAGTGTCCAGGTTGAAGCCTAGTCCCAGGTGAGCTAATCTAATTGGGAAGCTGCAGAGCAAGAATGGACATGTAGACAGAAAGAAGCCATAAGAAAGAGGGCTTAACAGTACAGGCCTGCTGTTACTTAAGACTGAAGCTGGAGAAAGGGGAGTCACAAGTTCAGAGCCACCCTGGACAATGTTGCAAAACTTTATCTCAAAATAAAAACACAGAAAAGGCTGCAAGCATGGTTTAGCAGTAGAACACCTGCCTAGAATCCTCCAGTGAGGAGCTGTGGGTGTGGCTCAGTGGTAGAGCACCTGCCTAGAATCTCCAAGTGAGGGGCTGGGGTGTGGTTCAGTGGTAGAGCACCTGCCTAGAATCCCCCAGTGAGGGGCTGGGGTGTGGTTTAGTGGTAGAGCACCTGCCTAGAATCCCCCAGTGAGGGGCTGGGGTGTGACTCAGTGGTAGAGCACCTGCCTAGAATCCCTCAGTGAGGAGCTGGGGTGTGGCTCAGTGGTAGAGCACCTGCCTAGAATCCCCCAGTGAGGAGCTGGGGTGTGTGTGGCTCAGTGGTAGAACACCTGCCTAGAATCCCCCAGTGAGGGGCTGGGGTGTGGTTCAGTGGTAGAACACCTGCCTAGAATCCCCCAGTGAGTGGCTGGGGTGTGGTTCAGTGGTAGAGCACCTGCCTAGAAATCCCCATTGAGGAGCTGGGGTGTGACTCAGTGGTAGAGCACCTGCCTAGAATGCCCCAGTGAGGGGCTGGGGTGTGGTTCAGTGGTAGAACACCTGCCTAGAATCCCCCAGTGAGGAGCTGGGGTGTGGCTCAGTGGTAGAGCACCTGCCTAGAATCCCCCAGTGAGGGGTTGGGAATGTGGCTCAGTGGTAGAGCACCTGCCTAGAATCACCCAGTGAGGGGCTGAAGGTGTGGCTCAGTGGTAGAGCACCTGCCTAGAATCCCCCAGTGAGGGGTTGGGGTGTGGTTTAGTGGTAGAACACCTGCCTAGAATCCCCCAGTCAGGGGCTGGGGTGTGGCTCAGTGGTAGAGCACCTGCCTAGAATCCCCCAGTGAGGGGCTGGGGTGTGGTTCAGTGTTAGAACACCTGCCTAGAATCCCCCAGTGAGGGGCTGAGGATGTGGCTCAGTGGTAGAGCACCTGCCCAGAATCCCCCAGTGAGGGACTGGGGTGTGGTTCAGTGGTAGAGAACCTGCCTAGAATCCCCCAGTGAGGGGCTGGGGTGTGGTTCAGTGGTAGAGCACCTGCCTAGAATCCCCCAGTGAGGGGCTGGGGTGTGACTCAGTGGTAGAGCACCTGCCTAGAATCCCCCAGTGAGGGGCTGGGGTGTGGCTCAGTGGTAGAGCACCTGCCTAGAATCCCCCAGTGAGGGGCTGGGGTGTGGCTCAGTGGTAGAGCCCCTGTCTAGAATCCCCCAGTGAGGGGCTGGTGTGTGGCTCAGTGGTATAGCTAGCCACACATAGTATGCAGGAGGTCCCAGTAAAAATACCAGAGTCTTATTCCAATCTCACAGCCACCAGAACCTGCTTGTCCTTCCTGTCAGCTCTCCTATGGGGAGAACCCTGTTGTTCCCATGTGTCACTATGGAACGCCTGGGCTGCAAGATGGTGGCTCTAGTGCTCAAGACACCTCAGCTCTCTGTGCCTTACAGCAACTGTGTCCTGGTATCTCTGGCTGAGCAAGTGGGATTGCTCAACTCGCAACTGAAAATGGGAATGGCGGAAAGGGTGTGTAAGTGAATTTTAAAAATGTAAAGTTATTCAGGTGCATTTTGAACTTTGTATCTGAGTTTGAATTCATTTCCTGAAAATATGGACTTAAGGAAAAGCCTTTAAGTACACCCTTGGCTGGGCTGGATGACAGCTCAGAGGCTAAGAGCACTTTCTGTGCAAACACAGAGACCTGAAGTTGAATCCTCAGCACATGAGGGGTACATACAGTGCAGCCAGCCTCACTTCAGGTTCAGTGGTGGGCCCTGTCTCAGGAGAGTACCCCAAAAGTGACAGAACAGACTCTGCCTTCTTCCTCTGACCTCCAGCACATGGGCGGGGTTATCCCCTACACAAAGGCATGCATATCTTCCCCCACTATTCGGAGGCTACTTTACACACAGCACAAGCAGACGCTCTGAAATAGGAGAGATTGACCTGGCTTACCTCATCCAAAGCTGCTTTTCTTTTCTGAAATAAGGAAATTGAGAAATGAATTAACGTGAGTGGAGTCTCAGTTAATGTGAGGTCTCAACAGCGGTTCCCATTCCTTGAGCGCAGGCTCATTAGTGTATGTGACAGTTCATCATCACTGTTATCGTGACTGGATTTAGAGTCACCATGGAAACACACCTTTGGGTGTGTCTTGGGAGAGGCTTTTTGGATTGAGCTAATTGGATGGGAAGATGGCGCCATGCCGTGGACTGAGGTCCTGAGCTGTACAGAAAGGAGCCTGGAGCTAAGCACTGGCTGCTGTGTCTCCCCGCTGCCTGACTGTAGACATGGTGTGACCAGCTGCCTCCCGCTCCTGGTGCTATGAGATGACAGACACAAACTGTGAGCCCAGATCAACTCTTCTGTCCTTAAAGTTGCTCTGGATGATCGTTTTCGACACAGCAAGAAAAGCGGCCAACAGTGTATTCTCCGTGTGCGGTGACAGGTTTTGTGACATTCAAGCTTATGATGTACTTTAATGCTATTCGCCCCCACTCACCCTAGCTTGTGTTACCCCAGTTTCTATGCCCCCATCTGCGACGCCCAACAAGGGCTGAAGAGTACCACAAGGAGGCAAGCGGCTTCCAAGATGCCATGACAAGGTCCAGCTATGGCACAGAATGGCCTGGGAAACTTCCTTCACCAGAAATCAAAGACATGCTCAGTAAGACAACAGCAACAAAGGCCAGAACAGAGTGGGTCTTGTGACCATATCTGGGGCAATTTGAATACTGAAGAGAACTATGATTACAACTAACTTCTTAAAAGATTCAGTAAATAAAAGAATTGGAGCACATAGTGACTCTCTTCCCATGAGGGATAGAGGGTGGGAGGGAAGGGCTCCTGTGTTCTGGGCGTCATCCAACAAGTCCTTGCTTGGAAACTGTTATCTGCCTAAAAAGAAGGTTTGCCTTGTCTCCTCAGGCGCCCCTGAACCCATGTGCAAAGCTGAGCAAATGCTGCCTATACCAGGGAAACTGACTAATACAAGATGGCCATCCAAGATGACCAGAGCCAGGTCCCTGCACTCGTTTTAGTTTGTTTTAAGAGATGGTCTCATGTGGTTTAGGCTGACCTTGAACTCCCGGTTCTCTTTGGCACTGGGCTTACAGGCATGTATCACCTCTCCAGTGCTAGCAGTCCCACCTTCTGCGAGCACCAATGGACATGTGGTACCCTGTGGGATGTTCTAAACACACTGGGCAATGGAGCACGCAGACACCAAATGCTTTCTGCAGCTGGACATGGACTGGGAAGCTCACCTTGTGCCTGTGGGCCTTCCACCGGGCCTGCAGGGTCCTGATGGCGGCCTCCCTCCTTTCTTCAGAGCACGGGGTGGGGGGCTGGGAGCCGGCCCCCTCGCTGGCACTGTTGCAGGAGTTGGGCTCAATGTCGGAGTCTGGTTTGGAGTGCCTACTGCAGGGTGAGGGTGGGTGCAGCTCTGGGTGGACCTGCAGGAAATGAAAGGGGGCAGGCTTCTATAGAGATGTCAGCAGCAGGCAGCGGACAGGATATTAAGCAGGATATTACCCCGCAGGGCAGCAGGCCCTGCTCATCAGACAGCAGACTTAATAAAACAAAGTCTGTGCCTGGCGCAGTGGCGGTCTTTTTTGGGACTCTTTTTTTAAACATTAATGCAGTATGATAAAAGTGGGATCTGGAAACTGCAGTGGAGATAATTCCGGTGTAGTTTTTTGGTATCACCAAAATGGTGCTGACTTCAAGGTAGTGCTCTCGATATCTGCCACCCACCAGGGCTCTTCTCAATAAAATTAACATTACTGGGATAATTTTCCTCACATCAAAAGGCAGGTTCAAGGTCGGGGAGCTGGCTCAGTGAGTGTTTGCTTCCCAAGCAAGAGGATGTGAGTTTGATCCTCAGCATCCACATAAAGAAGTTAGATATGGTGGCATGTGCCTATAATCTCAGCACTGGGGACACAGAGACAGGGGCAGCCCTGGGGCTCACCAGTGAGCCAGCCTTGCCTACTTGTGCAGGTGTACCCCGCCGCTCACACGTTACAGGCAGGCTCAGCGAAGAAGCATGATGCTGCAAACAGCCTTCCCAGCCTTGTGAGAGACGCTGATGCCACAACTGTGCCAGTCAGCATCAAAATTGACATTTTCATTTGCCCTACTTTAAGGCGTTTCAACATGTGCTGTCTGGCTGGCCCTAGACAGGCAGGACAGACCCCAAGACGAGAAGGGTGCTCCTGTGAGGGAGGCTGCATAGGTAATTCATGGGTCCAGCCACACCCCGCCCACCTCTTCTGTGCCATCCTCACGCGCCAAGGCAGCATCTTTTCTTCTCCGTCACCCAAGCCACTAGGATGTCTTGTGGCTCACAGGTCACAACTGTTCAAACCAGCTGACTCTGTGCTAGGTCATACGCTCTTCATGTCCCATCCTGCTCACAGTGGAGGCCCTGGCTCTTTCTGGGACAGCTTCCTGCCCAAACTTCATGCATCTCGTTCAGTTTGTCTATTGTGTGTGTAGGTTTGTGCACCTGTTTGCCTGTGGAGGCCAGATGTCGGGAGTCCTGCTCTACCATGCACTGCTTTCTGCTTTCAAGGAAAAAAAAATCATTTCTCACTAGATCTGCATCTAGGCTGGTAACCAGCAAGCCCTGGCTATCTTCCTGTCCCTGTCCCCAATTTGTCCTCATGTGTATGTAGCAAGAGTGCTATTACCTACTGAGTCCTCTCCCCAGACCCCAGGGCTGGCTCTGACATCTCCATCCTCCTTCCTCTGACTCCTGAGTGTTGGAATCATAGTCCTCCACTGCCATGAATGGCCATGAAGGTTTATTTCTTATGGATTCACATATTAGACCCTCCTGGAGCAAAGAGTGGCCACAGGAGTTAGCCCCTAAGGTACTAGTTTCCATCTGTGCTTGTGCCAGGTTCCCACAAATGGGACAGATTAGCAAAGGGATACTTTCTAGCTTCTGGATGTGCAGGTGGTGGCAGCCTGGAGGGACCAGAGGGTCTCTTCACTGACCTTTGGAGGTAGATAATATCCAGGTGACCTTTACAAAGTCTTGCCTGACATCAAGTTCCAAGATTTTCATGAAAAGAAAAAAAAAAGCCTGATAGCACAGGCCTGTAATCCCAGCATTCAAGAAGCTGTGGCAGGAGGACTATAAGTTCAAGGCCAGCCTAAGTAACTGGGTGAGTGAGAGACCTTGTCTCAAAATAAAAAAACAAGAAGGCTAGGAGTATAGTTTGGTGGTAGAACATCTGCCTAGAATCCCCCAGTGAGGGGCTGGGGTGTGGCTCAGTGGTAG
>CAJQZJ010032807.1:795600-826830 GCA_907164525.1 Lophiomys imhausi
GTGTGGCTCAGTGGTAGAGCACCTGCCTAGAATCCCCCAGTGAGGGGTTGGGGTGTGGCTCAGTGGTAGAGCCCCTGCCTAGAATCCCCCAGTGAGGGACTGCAGTGTGGCTCAGTGGTAGAGCACCTGCCTAGCATATATGAAACCCTAGGTTCTATCCAGCCCTATAAAGCCAACAAAACAAATATGGGGTTTGGGGAGGGACAGTAAGGGAAGGAGCAGGATACCTGCCCAGGCAGCATGTTCTGGAACTCACATCTATGAAGGTTAAAAGTGGGCTATTCTGGTGTTCTTGCCTCCTCAGAGCTGCACCTACCACATCCAAACTACCTAAGACCCAAGGCCAGCCTAAGGCTTCTACACACACCACCCAGGTTACAGAGATCATTAGGGCATGTGACAGATGGTGGATCATGAAGAAGTTGCATGTGAAGACAATAGTGACAAGCCCTGCCATGCCTAAAGTTGAAGGAACAACAGAGCCACATGATACCTCAAGAATCACTGCTTCAGAAGAGTCTCTCTCTTGTCTCTTAGCTTCTTCCAGTTCTTGACATTTGTTAGTGAGTGCTTCAATTTCCTCTCTAAAGTGCAAAGGGAAAAGATGACACCTTAGTCGTCACTTGGTTGTCACCTGGTCACACAGCGGTATGGCCAGTGCTGTGTAGGAACAGACTATGGGAACTACAAACTACAGTTCTGGGAACTGATGGCCACCAGGAATGCCACTGCAAGGGCTTTCTGAGTTGTCACCTGTGTTCTGAGAGCCTGTGAGGGCAGGGCTAAGGAAGCTGGCCCCAGCACCATTCCTGAAATATTATCAGAGTTGGAAAGGGGGGATGGGATGTGGGTCGGTGGTAGAGGGCTTGCCTAGGATGCAGAAAGTCCTGGGGTCCATCTCCAGTACCTCAGAAAACACACTGGTAAGCCTAGTACTGGGGAGGGGGGTGGTGGTGGCAGGAGGGTAAGAAGTACAAAGTCATTATTGGCTACATAACAAGTTCAGAGCCAGAGTCAGGTACATGAAACCCTGCCACAAAAAAACCCAGGGCATCCCAGTGAGGTGATACACACATGTGATCTCAGCAAATGTGGTTCTGACAACTGAGAGGCCGAAGCTGGAAAATTGCAAATTGAGGCCAGTTTGCACCACATAGGGAGATCCTGGGTCAAACAAAATAAGACAAAAACAGGTCAAAATGCTACTTAAAACTCAGTGCACTTACCTCAGAGTCTGCTCCCGCTCCTGTCTCTCCTTCTCGCCTTCCTTGATCATCTCTAGCTCCTTCTCCAAGTTAATCTTGGTCTGGAGCAGGTGCTTCATCTCCTGGCTGAGGGACACAAGCCGAGACATTTCTGTGATCACTATACCCAAGGCCAACACAAGCCAAAGGATGCTTTATGGACCACGTGATCCTGCTTCCTTCCTTAGACAATGGATCTAGACAGGCCCTTGGTTCTAATGACAGTGCCAGGGCACCTCTGAGGGGCTGACTGCTCTGCAGAGGCTGCTGTGTAGAGGGCCTGTCATGAGACGGACAAAAAGCAGGTAAGACCCCATCTACCCTGAGACAGAGACCTCAAGGACACTTAGATGACATGGGCCTTCCTCAGCTCAGGCAGGACCTGCTTTGCTCTGGCCTACACTGGGACACTGCTTAAGCTGATTCCTGGGCAGGTGCTGCACCATGGTCCATGTACTCAGCCCTAGTTGAGACTCTTTTTGAAGCTCAGACCCGCCACTTATGTCAGCAACCCTACTTCTTCAGGTCCCTGCTAATCTCCACATTAAATAAACTCCTCCTGGAGTGTGGTAGCAGGGTGACTGTCACACAGCAAGGACTTTCTAAGTGGTAGCTATCATGTCAGCTCATGGTGTGAACTACAGCTCCTTACACCTTAAAACATTAAGAAAACTTAAAAAAAAAGATTTTATGTGTATGAGTGTTTTGCCTCATGTGTGTATGGGCACCACATGTAAGGTCAGAGAGGGTGTCAGATACCCTGGAACTGGAGTTATGGATGGTTATGCACTGCTATGTGGGTGCTGAGAATCAAACCCAGGTCCTCTGCCTGAGCAACAAGTGTTCTTAACCACTAGTCATCACTCCAGTCCCTCCATGTTAAACATCTGACCAATTAGAAGGTCTGCCAGTGAGCAGAGTTAGAAGGTTACAGGTTCAAGGCCAAATTATCTTGAACTTCTGTTAGTCCTAAACAGTCACATATGTCCACCTCTGTGTCTGACCTAACATCCATGTGACTTTTAGGCAAATCCTTTCAGAAGGTGCAGACAGACCTCTGGCTTCCACCAACCCAAAGGCTAAGAATGTCTTCAGACAGCATCTGAAGCTGAAGCTGAGATTTCCCTGCTCTGCTGTAACCGCCTACTTGTGGTTTCCACCAGTGTATTTTAAATCGCCTTGACTTAGGGCTTTCTTTGTGTTACCATAAAAACTTCACGAACCTGTTACCACGCTGGAACATGGTATTAGGGGTAGCCTGGTCACTCATATCTGGCTAAAGAATAAACTGTTAAAGCCTTTGAGATGAGAGCTGTGGTTTGTTTGTTTTTGCCTCATTTTACATCAATGAGAGCTTGACAGATAATGCAGAAGTTACTTACTTCAAATCAATGTAATTACTTTTATATGTACTGTGCTTGTGAATGTGCAGTATATATGAAGTGCATAAGCCATGTTCCCATGTGGAGGTCAGAGGAAAACAGAGAGCTGGTTCTCTCCTCCAACCATGTGGGTCCCAGGATCTAATGCAGCCATCAGTCAGGGTGCCTTTATCTGCTGATCCATCTCTCAGGCCCACTATCATGACTTACAAGTCTTTCCATGGAATGTTATTTTTCACAATGAACCCACCATGCATTTTCATCGATGTATATGAAACGTAGGCCAGGAGGAAACAGGGAATCTTCTGTGTACACAGTCACAATTTGTGGGGTCTGGTAGTTCTGAGGTTTTACATTTTTTCCCTTCCCCCAACCCCACAGTTCTAGGGCTTAAATTTAAGGTGGCCCACATGCTAGGCACCCCTGAATTACATCCCACACGCTATGCCTCTACTGCACCCCTGAATTACATACTCAGACCTTGGGTTTTTGAGTTTCACTATGGAGCCAGGCTTACCTCAAACTTGAGATTCTCCTGCCTCAGCCTCCCAAGTGTTGAGATTACAGGTGCATGCCATACCGGGTAAGGATCTGCTTCTCGATCCTGCTTCCCAGTGTGTGGGGTCTTGAGTCCTTCATTCCTAACATCTCCAGCTGAGCAGGGCTCCAAACACTGCAACCTTAACTAGCTTCCAGATGGGTGGGGCCTGAGGTCCTGCAGTCCCTGACCAGCTCCCAAGAAGTCAGGGCTAAAATTCTCCATCCCAGTTAGCATCCCTAGTCAGCTCATGGGTGGGCAGAGCCTGAGGCCCTACATCTCCCAACCAGCTTTCAGGTGGATAGGGGCAGAGGTGGGCAGGGCCCTGGAAATCTCTCAATCAGCCCCAGGCAGGCAGGGCAGGATGGGGTGTGTGTTTGGAAGGTGTGTGGGAAGGGGCAGGCACAAGGCCTGCTTTCCCAGCCAGCATCCAGGTGAGTGGGGCCTGAGGCCCTTCATCTCACACAGGTTTCAGGGTAGGCAGGGCTGGTGGCTTTGGTCATGGCTCTATCACAGCACAATTTAAAACTAACTAAGACACAGAGGTTGGCCTTGAATCTGTGATCTTTGTGCCTACACCCCTTCAAGAGCTGCGACTACAGGCAAGTGCGGCCCTACCTGTGATCCAGGGGTTTAGTGCCGAGACACATGGAGGTACAAGTTGAGCACTCCACGAGCCTGCGGAGCTTCAGGTCCACAGACACTTACTCTTTCTCCAGCAGCTGCGCCTGCAGGGCACTCCGCTCCCCTTTCAGGCTCTTCACGGTTCCGCGGAGATGCTCATGGTCCCCTGATGGATCCTCCTTGGATTGGTCTCCTTTCAGCTGCTTTTGCACTGAGATGTTGGATGAGGGGTGGACCATAAGATTCGGCTTGCCCAACTCTGAAGCAGACAGCTTTGGGCTTTCTGAGGAACTCACTTTCTGCAGGCAATGAAGGTGTCTGAGACCCAGGGGCAGCCAATCTCCAGTGTATGGGAAAAGCTGCACTGTGAGGGTTGAGTCAGCAGGGCCACTACACTGGAAAAGTACCCTTCCCAGCAGCCAAAACCCTAAGTGGGACAGAGCTACCAAAACTATACCATGGAGGCTATCAGGGAGGTGGTAGGAGGTGAGGAGGATGCAGACATTGGGATGTGGGATATTTCAAACTCTTGTGCTTAAGCTTCAGCTGGTCCAGTTCTGTCTGAAAGTACTCCTGTCTCCCTAGGCCTTTCCTAGTGAGTCTCGGATGTACCTACGTTTCCTGCATTTCCTGGCATGCTTTACTTATAAAGTATTTCCAGAACATAGAAACTTCTGCTTTCTACTTTGTCAGTACATGACTGTATTTAAAACATTCTCTCTTGGGCTTTACACAGCTTTACCAAACAACTGAGGACTCTGGTTCACAACTCTTTTTCTTTCAATACTGGGGATGCAAACCATACTAGGCAAGCCCTGTACCAAGTCACACACCTGGTCCTTCAACAGCAGGTGCTCGGGTGCTGACCCACACTCCTAGGTCCTCACTGGAGGAATCTTTGTTTAGCCACACCCCAGCCCCTCATTGGGGGATTATAGGCAGGTGCTCTACCACTGAGCCATGGCCCTTCCCTTTACCTAGAGTCTAGGTGAGCACTTTGTCTCTAAGTTATATCCCTGGCAGCATACTATCTCAGATCCTAACAGGACTGACAGGTTCCCCGAATCAGCTGCCTCTGTGGGGTTGGTATGGGGGTGGTGGATGAAGGACTACTAGCTAGCTTCCCAGGTTTGCTACTCAGAAGTGTAGATGAATAGATTGCTAAGAATCCAAGTATTATATAAAAGTTTGGGATGTGAAGACATATATGCATGCACCAGGCTGGACCACAGGTGCTTCGTGGTCATACATGTCTACTTATGACTACAAGAAGCCCAGTAATGAGTTCTTGAGCCTAGGCCTTCTAGAAAATGAGGTCTGTGAATGACACAATCTCACATCTTGCCCAGACCTGCAAGGAGTATGGTCTTTCCCTGTGTGTACTGTTGAGGTCTGTTGAGCACCCTTATGTATATGTTGAGTGACTCATCTCGCTCTTCAACTCTATCTAAACCAGACAGTAGCTGCTCCTGGGCCTAGGCAGACCCTGAGTGACGAGGCATTAGACCTGCCTGCACTTACCTTTTCTAGTTCTGCGATACGTCTTAGCAACCGGGGCTTGCTCCAGTCTACATAACCTAAAGAGACCAACAGGGTTACACAAGACAGCACCCATAGGCCCTGTAGCAGGACCACTCTTCTTAGGAATGGATTCACACAGCCTCCTTAGGCTGACAGGTAAGCCACAGACTTCAGTGGGGCAGGTGCTTGCCACCTGAGGGTTTCTTATCACAGGTAGGCCAGGCTGGCTTTGAACTTACTTATGAGTGAACAGGACTTTGAACTTCTGATCTTTCTGCCACCATCTCCTGTATCCTGAGACTCACGCCTGGCTTATGTAGTGATGGGGATCGAAATCAGGGCTCCATGCATGCTAGGCAAGCACTCTCCCAATTGAGTTACACTCTGAGCCTGATGATTTTTCACTTTTTTAGACTCTAAACTCTAGTCTCACTCTTCACACCTGAGACACTCAAGACCTGGGTTTCGCAGGCTCTCAGGCCACTGCTGAGCGTGCAGTACTAGCTGGCCTCCTTTGCCCAACCTTCTAAGTGCCCCCAGGCTTATGACTCGGCTGCTCTTCTCCAGTGCCCATCTGGCAGGGACTGCCATATCCAGTTCTCCAGCGTGGTCGGCACCTGCCTCAAATCTCAACCACTCCTCCTCCTCCTCCTCAAAATGTCAACTCTATCCCCTCTGTAGCACAGACAAACAGCTCTGGGTCATAAGACCTGGGGTTCATCAGAAGTAGAGCACTCTCCTAGTACACATTAGACCCAGGGTGTAGGGTTAGTAGTTAAATTAGATTTAGTAAATATCTAGGATTTCTGATACAGACTCTTAATCCAGGGCATGAAAAACAACGTGGCTGTGGGCAATTAGCTTATCAGCTTATGGACTAAAACCAAGGATGAAGTCAGGTGAAAATGAGGGGAGTCTCTATGGACTAAAAACAAGGAGGAAGCCAGGTGAAACAAGGAGACTCTAGGAGTAAAAACAAGGTTTATGGCCTGGCATTGTTCTCAGCTGCTAAGTGGGCAGAGCCCAGATTAAGCTGAAGCAGGTAGAACAAGGAGAGATCCTATTTAAGAACAAGTGAGCCCGGCGTTGGTGGTGCACGTCTTTAATCCCAGCACTTGGGAGGCAGAGGTAGGTGGATCTCAGTGAGTTCGAGGCCAGCCTGGTCTACAAAGTGAGTCTAGGACAGCCAGAGCTGTTATACTGAGAATCCCTGTCTCGAAAAAAACCAAAAAAAAAAAAAAGAACAAGTGGATGGAGCCAGGGGGGCCCCATGCTGGAGAGTCCTCATGCTAGAAAGGACAAGTAATTTGTATGTCTGCTGGAGAAAGTGCTGGTGGACTGATGGCCAGATCTCCCTGAGGCAGAAAGAAGCTGGTGAGCAGATAAAGCCTCAGCAAGACAGCAAAAGGCCAAGGACTAAACCCTGTGGCTCAGCTTTTGCCTAGAGGGGTTTGACCTGTCCGAACAGTGGCTTGAACGGAAGTGTGACCAGCTTTAAAGACTGAGGCAGAGCGGCAGAGTTGCTGATACAAAGGAATTAAGTTGGCTTACAGACGACTGAGGTCTCCCAAAGAGAAGCCTCAAGCCTTACTTAAGGTGAAGCCACCATGGCCAATTTACCCTGACAGATCTACGTCTGAGATATTCCAGAAGAAAGACTGCTAAGTGCATTAAAGGGTCTACCCCAGAGACTGTGTTCCTGGCGACTGAGTACCTGTCCCAGAGACTGTATCCTTCTAAAAGGTTATGAAAATAGTTGTAATAGTTATCAATAGGTTTAGTGGGTAGGTAATAGGGGTTGTAATCATTTTTAAGGTTAGTAGTTAAGTGAATGTTTATAAGTGGATATAGTTATCAATACATATTAAATAATTAAAAAGGTTCGGTTTCACCAGGGTACCATCCTCAGTACTGCAAAACAAACAAGAGGCCCAGAACTTCCAGCTCTCCTAGTCATGTTTCCAGGCTACCTGGACTCTCCCTGGACCAGGGTGGAGCACCATAACTGAAAATCCGTTTTGCACAGGTAAGGGGACCTGAAACCTAGGTCTCCATCTTTGAATGGGGCCTCCTTCCCATCTTTTACCACAGAACAAGACACAACCTATGACACGACCTGTCTCCTCGTGACATCCTGTGTGAGCGGCCTGCAGGCAGATACCCTTTAATTTGGAGACAGTTGGGGAGTTGCTGAGCATGCGGTCCAGATCCTCCTTCAGGCTCTGGTTTTCCTCCGTCAGCTCCTGCACGCTCCGGGTCAGGTTCAGCAGGGCGCTGCTCATCTTCTTCTGCCTCTTCACACCCAGCTTCTTCTCCACTATGGGCCTGGGGGTAGGCAAGAGACAGACTGAGGGTCATTTGTATAGACCGACTCAGCAACATCTCAAACAGGAACATGGCTCCTGGTCAGAGGGGCTTACACACGAATATTAACAACCAGATAGGAAATTAACCCTAACCCCCAGATTAGTGAAAAGGTAATTCCAGTGATAGAATCAATTCCAATCTTTTAATTTCTTTTTTTTTTTAACATAGGGCTTCACACACATCTAAGGTTAGCTTTGAACTAACTACGGAGCAGAGGATGACCCTGAGCTTCTAATCTTTCTGCCTCTACCTCCTGAGTGCTGGGATCACAGGTGTGGGTCACCATGACCAGTTTACAAAGTGCTGGGACAGAACCCAGGGTTTCTGGAATGCCAGGGGGGTGCTCTACCAACTGTTAACATCCCCAGTGCCTGCCTCTCCGCTTTTGAGATTGAGTCTCCATATATATCAGAGGTTGTCCTTGAACTCAGGATCCTCCTGCATGCTGGATTGATGTTGGTGTGTTACCAGGCCCACCTCTATTTTATTTTTCTGTATTTTGGGCTGGTGTATAAAGTGGCCCTGGAAGGGGTTGGGGATGTAGTTCAGTTGGTAGAACTCTTAGTATGCAGGAGGCCCTAGATTCCTTTCCCTAGACTACTAAATATATAAATACTTAAATACATATATACATAAATAAGGCACTAAACCAAAAGTGGTCCTACAGCACGGTGCTGAGCGCCCCCTAGTGTATGCAAGGCTATGGTGCATCTCTGTTGGTCTCTGACCTCAATGCTAGTGAATCAGTACATGCTATACATTACATGGCTTTAAAGAGAGACACCCACTACACCAGTCTCGGTCTCATCTTTGATGAAAATGTGACCAGTGAACACAGGACCCAAGCCTGAATTCACTGGCCCAGGAGCAGTGGTTCAGCATTTACTAATTCAGTATCCCTGGATCATCCCAGGAGATTTACTTTCTGCAAATAACAGAACCGATTCCACTTATCTGGTCTCTGTGTGCCCAGGTGCGTATGGTATATGCACACGTGTGCACGGGTACAGGGGCTAGAGGACAGTGTCCTGTTCTACCACTCTCTACCTTACTCCCTGGAGACAGGCTGTCTCACTAACCTGGAGCTGTGTGGGCAGCCAGCAAGTCACATGGATCTCATGGATCTTTATACTGTGTGGACAGTGGAGGGAGCCCCCAGACTCCCTCTGCCCAGCAATGGGATTACAGATGCACATGCAGCCGTGTCTGGCTCTGTTTTGCATGGCAGACAGACTAGTGTTTTACCATGGAGCTACCTCGTCAGCCCTATCTGGCTCTTCAAGAGAATGCTTCCCAACTGCTGTCTGGAGTGACTGTGGGCAAAGGAGAAAAAGGACAGTCACACCTGGTGCTGGCAGTTTACAAAGGTCTTTTTTATATATATTTATATACATATAGTTTATATAAATGGATATATTTAGTTCTTTTATAGATATATTACACACACATACACACACACATTTGTTTCAACTATATGTGTGCAGGTGCCTGTGAGACCAGAGGCATCAGATTCCCTCAGAGCTCCAGTTACAGGTGTTGTAAGCTACTTGCTGTGGGTGCTGGGATTGTTGGCATTTTGGTATTGTATCATTTGGGAAAGATAGGTGTTAATCTACGCAGTAAAGAGAGCTTAACTTTAAGCATCTCCCCCACCCCACCCCCCCAAAAAAAAAGAAAAAGAAAAAAACTCGTTTCAAACAGATGAGGTGGAGCTGCTTTGAAAACCAGCACTCTCCGGTTCTAAGCTGGAAGCTGCCAAGGGGGAACAGGTGGCATCTCTCTATCGGACCATGGACATGGGTGGCTGTCAGCAGGCTGTTAGAATGAAAGAGGCTGTAACATGGCCAATAGATACACATCAATGTGACCTCAAGGAACATGTGGTCAGGACTTGGTGGAGGACTCAGAGGTAAATTTCTCACTATACAACCAGGAGGACTGGAACACTGAGTTAAAACGCTAGGCACTGGCGATGCAGTGCATGCCTGCAATCCCAGCACCAGGGAGACACAGGCAGGATGATGATACCAGGGACTCCAGGTTCAGGGGAGCCTCTGCTTCAGAATAACAGGGGTGGAGAGCAGTCAATAGAGGAAGACACCCGATGTTGACTGGGTCTCTTTATGTGCACACACGTTCATATGTACCACTCCCCATGCACACACAGTAAACATTGTACAGCTGCCAAGAAAAGGGAGAGCTAGACTGTGGCAGGTAAGGACCACCCAGCTTTCAGAGAAGCCTCAACAGGACCAAGACACATGAGACAAGCCCCAAATGAGATCATACTTCTTTCCCGAGGCTTCAGAACTTGCCAGGAGGGTCTGCAGACGATGGATCTGTGAGGACACAAACAGAAGGTGTCAGAGACACAACAGAAAGGAAGACCGACCGCTTTCCCTGCATCTGCAGTCAGCTTCCCAATCCTGGCTTTGTGCAGGGAGAGAGAAGGTACACTGTGGCTACCTTCCCGCCTGCTGAGCCTGAATGCATGCATCGCTGCAGGTTCCAGAGCACCAGCCCCAGGCTCCTCCCCATCCACACAGTTCAGGGTATACCCACCTCTTCGTAATACGTCTCCATGGCAATGCGCATCTCCTCCAGGTTGGTGGTCTTCATATCCGCCTGGAGTTTGCTAGAAATTCAAGTTCAGAGTTAGCATGGTGGGACCAGCACCCAGGGGACAGGCAGAGGAGGAGAGACTTCCAGAAGTCAGAGAGGGGACAGCAATGGGAAAGAGAAGCCTGGCACTGGCCTTGACCATACAAGTCCACACTTCTGGAATGATCACACCAGAGAGTACTGCATGGCACCAGCCAGCCCCCTAGTGAGCCCACAGACCATGGACAGATGGCTTTTCTTTAAGAAAGGCTGCCCTGAAGCACTTGGGTCAGTGGTATCAAAGGACCCTGGACCAGCGTCAGAGCAGAGCAGCCAGCTTTATAAAGAAGAATGGGAGAGGTAGATATGGGGACATGTGCTTATCATCCCTGCACTCAGGAGCCTGCTGCAGAAGGACCGTTACTTCAAGCGCAGCCTGGGCTGCAGAGCATGAAGCTGTCTCAAAACAAGACAGAATAAAAGCAAGCCCTGTGCTCCCTTGCCACCACCAGCACTGTCACCTTGCCCTTAATACGACAAAAGCCTTGGAAAGAAGGAGAAAGCAGAGCTCAGGGCACCAAACAAGAAGTCAGCACACACGCAGACTCATGCTGCCAGATTTCATCACGAAACAAGAGGGGCAGAAATGCCATTGGAGTCGGGACGCAGGTTGCCTAGGTTTTCCTGAAATCCACTTAACCACATCAAGATAATCCCTTACCCTAGTGAGACCAGAAAGAAGCAGCGAGGACTGTGTGTGCGTGTCTGTGTGTCTGTGTGCTTGCATGTCAGCGCACATGTGTGCATGCCATGCCTACTGAGAGGTCTTGGAATGTTCACACTGGACACTGGAGGTGACCTGCAAAATGATGGGGGTGGGGTGGAAGTAAAAAGTTAAAGAGAAATGCTGTTTCCTAATGAAATTTGGAGGGAATCTGAATTAAAGAGAAAGCTGAGCCTAAAGGTGCAGTCCCATCATACAGGCTACTCTTCAGGACCTGAGTCAGGAGGTTTGAAAGTCCAAGGCCTGTCAGCCTGGTCAATTCAAGGAAATTTTGTCTCAAAATTAAAAGTAAAAACAGGACTGAGGTGTGGATTGGTGGTAAAGTCTTTGTTTAAAATTCCCCAGTGAGGGGCTGGGGGTGTGGCTCAGTGGTAGAGCCCCTGCCTAGAATCCCCCAGTAGGGGTTGGGGTGTGGCTCAGTGGTAGAGCTCCTGCCTAGATTCCCCCAGTGAGGGGCTGGGGTGTGGCTCAGTGGTATAGCACCTGCCTAGAATCTGTCAGTGAGGGGCTGGGGTGTGGCTCAGTGGTAGAGCACCTGCCTAGAATCTGCCAGTGAGGGGCTGGGGTGTGGCTCAGTGGTAGAGCACCTGCCTAGAATCCCCCAGTGAGGGGCTGGGGTGTGGCTCAGTGGTAGAGCACCTGCCTAGAATCCCCCAGTGAGGGGCTGGGGTGTGACTCAGTGGTAGAGCACCTGCCTAGAATCCCCCAGTGAGGAGCTGGGGTGTGGCTCAGTGGTAGAGCACCTGCCTAGAATCCCCCAGTGAGGGGCTGGGGTGTGGCTCAGTGGTAGAGTGCTTGCCCCACATCATGACATACAGGGGAGGGAGAAGCTAACATTTCTCAAAGTTTTAGGTTGGAACAGAGATGTGGCAAGAAAGCAAAACAAACCCAACATGGACAAGGTAGATGGAGAAGAGGTTAGTCTTCGCTGGCCCAGTGCAGTACCCAACAGATACTAGGGACCTCCCACTACCAGCCCCCTCAGGGTCGTACTTGATAGTGTTGTCCTTTTCCTTGCACTGTTGTTCCAGCCTGAAGATCCTTTGCTTGAGCCCGGTGATGACCTGCCAGCAGAGGGCCACCACCTCAGCACAGTCTTCCACTGAGGGCTCGGCTTGCCTGGTCCCTAGGGTAAGTGGGTATCCCCTCCTAGGTGACTCTACAGACTTTGAGCTTTTTTTCTACCAGGATTCTAGCACAAACATCCTCTCCTGTCTTCCTTAGTGCACCTCTGGTGATGAGTAGGAGTCCCCAACTTGCTCCCTCACTTAGTAGTGCTGAGTAAGTGACTGGCCCAGGTGAGCAAGATGCAGGGCCAGAGGGCAGAGTTCCCTGGAACTCACATGGAGGAAGGAAAGCACTGACCACCACAAGCTGTTGTCTGACCTCTGAGTGCACTGTGGTCTGTGTGTACCCCCCTCTCAATAAATAGCTAAACAGAACAATACTGCTTAGTTAACAAAAATGTTTTTTGAGGTTGCTATGAATCACTTTGAATGGCTCTGCAAACCGCTGACCTGGGCAGCTCCATAATCGTCCCTGGCCAGGTGGACAGGAAAGAGAGTCTGTTGAGAATAGTATGACAGAGCAGGCACCACTGTGCAGACTGGACACGCTGTTCTGAGTACTCCTGTTTCCATCTAGGCTGTGCCAAATCTGGTTTGCACCATCCTTGCTAATCTTTTCGCTTTACACTCCAAGGTTTTACTCAGAGTAATTTAAAATAATTTCTTTTCCTCCCGGAATGTAGTGCTCGTGAGAAGAGAAGCCAAGTCTACTACAACCACCATCCCTGAGTCTGAAAGCAGCAGGGAGGGGCCAGACTGGGGTAAACCTCCCTTTCCTGCTTTTAAAACTGAGGGTGGGGGTGGGGTAGGGTGGGGAGACGGTTCCGTAGCTCAAGCGCTTGTTGCACAAGCATGAGAACCTGGGTTTGGATCCCCAGTACCCACAGAAGAGGCCAGCTGAGTCACTGTGTGCTTGTAAGTGACCTCAACACTGGGGAGGTGGGGGCAGGAGCACACACGCACTCACGTGCCCATGTACCGATCCCTCTTGCAAAAGATGGCATGAGGTCACACACATGTGCTGACTGCACAGTCACACCTTCGGGATTTGTTGTTTTCTAAAAGACATTTTCTTCTCTGGGTGTGGCGGCGCACACCTTTAGCCCCAGCACTCGGGAGGCAGAGGCAGGTAGATCTCTGTGAGTTCGAGGCCAGCCTGGTCTACAGAGTGAGTCCAGGACAGCCAGGGTTACAGAGAGAAACCCTGTCTCAAAAAAAAAAAAAAGCAAAGAAGGATTAAAATGGGTTAAAATGGGGCTGGAGAGATGGCTCACCGGTTCAGAGCACTGGCTGCTCTTCCAAAGGACTCGAGTTCAAATCCCAGCAACCACATGGCAGTTCACAGCTAATTGCCGGGTGTAGTGGCACAAGCCTTTAATCCCAGCACTTGGGAGGCAGAGGCAGGTGGAACTCTGTGAGTTCGAGGCCAGCCTGGTCTACAAAGTGAGTCCAGGACAGCCAAGGCTACACAGAGAAACCCTGTCTCAAAAAAACAAAACAAGCCACAGGGCATTTTCCTGAGCCAGCAGCAGATGTGCCTGTGGTTCTGGTACTTGGGAGGCTGAGGATTGCTTGAGACCAGAAGTCAGTCCAAGCTAACCCCACGAACAAAGCAAGAATCTATCCAAGTAAGCAAAGCATTTTCTTGTGGCCATACACTGATCATTCACAGGTGTTCGTTAGGTGCTGACTTGTCCTAGACACAGGACACTTTTAGTCACTTAGGCTAAATGTGTATTTCTACATAATATGCTATATACCTGCTATTTTTCAGACCTTTAGAATATTTTTATTGCATTTATTCATGTTAAGAGTTGGGTGGGGAGTGAGTGCCTACTACAACCTCGTGTGTAAGTCAGAGGGCACTTTCAGGTGAATTCTCCTTCTGCCATACGGGTTCCAAGGACCGGGCTCAGGTCATTAGGGTTGGTGGCAAATATCTTGATGCCAGCCAGTCTTGCTGGTCCTATCTTACAGCTCTTACATCTGGAAAATCTTTAGTGACCACCACAGATATTTTGCATATTCCTGGACAGATGTAACCTAATTCTCCCCCTTTGTGTCATTCTTTCAGATCCCCTTTCAGTTTTAAGGCTTTACCAATACATTTCTTCATGCCATCAAGCCCATTAACCCTTTGATATCTTATTCCTTGTACTTCCTTGACTTGGGGTGACAATGATATATTCCATACTCCCCATTCCACCCTCACTTTAAAGCAGAGACTATAGTTTAGATGTAATCCCCAAGTTATACACTGAGATTCTGGTTTTTTGTGTTTGTGTTGTTTTGTTTGTCCGTTTGTTTTTGTATTCTGAGGCAGGGTCTCATGTAGCCCAGGCTGGCCTCTAACTCTATGTAGCAGGGGCTAGTCTTGAACTCTCAAGTGACTTCTTCTACTTGTTTACTTTTAATCATTAAACTTGTGTTTCCTCCCTGGCCCCGTTCTGTAGAATAAAGACAAGGGTTTCATAACCTCTCATCCCTAGGTCTGACTGTTTACTTGATGTTTGGTGTCCTTTTTTTTTTTAGCCTCTGCTAAACCTGCTGGCCCCTAAAATACCATCTTGTGATCCCTATGGCTCTACAAACAACAGTTCTAGAAAGTTCTGAGCCCATGTCCCTTCCCACAGTTTTATGATCTCAGTGGAAGGTTCTCCTTGGAGCAGGGGACTCTACTCACCCAACCGGTATCAGGCTTTTTCTCTGCCAGGGTTCGCACGAAGTCTGAACCCTGTGGGAAGCAGATGGAGACATTAAGCCCATGGTGGCTCTTCCTCCCTTCTGTTTCCAACATCATCACTGGTTGGCAGGAGGCTTCTGTGGGCCCTGGGACTTACTCGACCTGGATCCAAAAGCTGTTCTATCTGCCGATCCTTTCTGCTGTTCTCTTCTTCCAGGCGCCGAAGCTTTGTTCTCATCAGATCCACATCACTTTTCTGCATATGTAAGGACTAAAGAAAAGGAGGGTGGGGTTGGCAAGATGGCTCAGCATGTAAAGGGGCCTGCCACCAAGCCTGATGATGATCTGAGTTCAATCCTCAAGACAGACACACACAGTGGAAGAAGAGAACCATCTCTCCCAAATTGTTCTCTGACCTTTATGCACACACAAAATAAATAAATGTAAAAACAACCCAACCCAACCCAACCAACCAACCAAAAACAAAGAAAAGGAAAGCTGTATTCATACAAGACTTGCAAATACAATGAATCCCTGAGTTGAGGAGTTTCTCTCTTCATCCCCCTTTTCCTTCCATTAGAGTCTTACTCTGCAACCCAGGCCAGCCTAGATCTTGCAGCAATCCTTCTGCCTCAGCTTCCCAACTGGTGGAATTACAGCCACACTTGACTTTAAAAGAGGTTTTTAAAGTCCTGGGTGTCATGGGGGCTGGAGAGATGGCTTGGCAGCTAAGAGCACTGACTGCTCTTCCAGAGGTCCTGAGTTCAATTCCCAGCACCCACATGGTGGCTCACAACCTTCTATGGGATCTGATGCCCTCTTCTGGTCTACATATGTACATGCAAGCAAAACATTGATATACATAAAATAAATCTTTAGGGGGGAAAAAAGCCCCGGGTGTTGTGTGGTAGGGAGATCTGGCAGCAAGGGATGCAGAGGCTAATCCCAACACTGTGGGTGCAGGAAATCCCTGTGAACTTTGGGACTTTCCAGGGGCTTCCATCTGTTGACAATACTGCATAACATAGATTGATACCCCTTGGAAAAACTAAGGGCTGGAGAGATGGCTCAGCAATTAAGAGCACACCACAATTTGCTCTTACAAAGGACCTGAGTTGGGTTCTTAGCACCCCAGTGGGTGACTCAAAATTGCCTATCACTCCAGCTGTAGTGGATCCATTGCTCTCCTCTGGCCTCCACAGGCACACATACACATACACACACACTCAGGTGCATGCACCTGTACAATCATGCACATGTGCCACACACACATGTATGTACTTACATACACATATACGACTATGTTTATAATAGATGACTGAGTAGATAAATGGATAGAAAGATGATTAGATAGACAGGTAAGAGATGAATAGATGTCCAATGTCATTCTAGCATATTAAAATTAATACATATCATGGAAGCCACCAGGACTCCTGTCATAGTGAGGCCCTACAGCCGCCTTGCCTGCCCTGGGTAGCTCTTAGGTGGTCGTTTGGAAGGCTTGACCCTTCCTAGGCAGGTGTGGGCATTCCTTCCAGGTAGCCTGAAAGAATTTGTGGAAGGTGCAGAGCCAGAGGCTGAAGGCTGAGCCCAGTTCCTGTCTATGGCCCTAAGGATCCTCTCTCTCTCTCTCTCTCTCTCTCAACACATGCACACACATACACACACACATTCTCTCTCTCTCTCTCTCTCTCTCTCTCTCTCTCTCTCTCATCATTAAGATAAAAGAAAACAAAGGCACACCAGGCTTCAACTGTGTCTGGGCAGAGATGCTACCAATATCCACCTGTGAATGGGTTTCCTACCAAGCATTGGCAGGAAAGCGGAAAACAGATCCTGAAGTCCCGCTTATTTAATTTTTTACAATTGTGAGATAGAACTTGGGCTTTCTGGGTATTCTGCTGGCACTCTACTGCTAAGCCATGCCACAAACCCTTCACTGACTCTAGGCAAGCACCCTACCATTGAGTTGCACCATACCACTGAGCCACACCCCAGCCCCTCACTGGGGGATTCTAGGCATGTGCTCTACCATTGAGCCACACCCCCAGCCCCTCACTGGGGGAGTCTAGGCAGGGGCTCTACCACTGAGCCACACCCCCAGCCCCTCACTGGGGGATTCTAGGCAGGGGCTCTACCACTGAGCCACACCCCCAGCCCTTCACTGGGGGATTCTAGGTAGGGGCTCTACCACTGAGCCACACACCCCAGGCCCTCACTGGGGGATTCTAGGTAGGTGCTCTACCACTGAGCCACACACCCCAGGCCCTCACTGGGGGATTCTAGGCAGGTGCTCTACCCCTGAGCCACACCCCCAGGCCCTCACTGTGGGATTCTAGGCAGGTGCTCTACCACTGAGCCACACCCCCAGCCCCTCACTGGGGGATTCTAGGCAGGTGCTCTACCACTGAGCCAGACTCCCAGCTCCTCACTGGGGGATTCTAGGCAGGGGCTCTACCACTGAGCCACACCCCAGCCCCTCACTGGGGGATTCTAGGGAGGTGCTCTACCACTAGGCCACACCCCCAGCCCCTCACTGGGGGATTCTAGGCAGGTGCTCTACCACTGAGCCACACCCCCAGCCCCTCACTGGGGGATTCTAGGCAGGTGCTCTACCACTGAGTCACATCCCCAGCCCCTCACTGGGGGATTCTAGGCAGGGGCTCTACTACTGATCCAATCCACACCCCGGCCCCTCACAGGGTACTGAATCTATGTAGTGCTCTGCTGTTCTATGATGGAACACTGGGCCATACACATTCTAGAAGGTACTCTACTACTATGTCTCCAACTCCCTTCAATTGGATCTCCGAAAACTTACAATGACAAGTTTGAATAGTCAGTGTCATTTTCCCAGAGGCCTATTTCTAGCCCCAAAATATGGCTCCAGGTACTATTTGTAATAGTGACTTACTGTGAGGACTCTCCTAGCCAGTGTGGGCACCTTTCTACACTGCCTCCAGTGGCGGCTCGGCCTCAGCTAGCAATGTCCATGGACGGGCCGCACTTCTTTTCAGTGGCTTCTTTTGCTGCTGTGCAAACTGGCCTGCTTGCATTTTGGAGACAGGGTCTCATGTAGCCCTGGTTATTCATGAATTTACTGGCCTTGAAGTGTTTACTCTCATGTCTCTATCGCCTCAGTGCTGGAATGACCGGGATGTACTACCATGCCTAGCAAGCCCCCTGCCTCTTCTGGAGTTGGTGGACAGGTTTTCCCCTCAGCCAAGATGGCCAGCTCCTATAGTGTGGTACTAGGGCACAGAGTCCACATGATTGACAGGTCTCAGCATGACACTGACTTGCTAAGTCATGTTAGAGAAAGGACACCACTGTCAATCAGACAGGAGCAGAACGGACCCTTACTTACCTTCTTCAACTCAATGATCTCGTCATACATGTCCTCTTTCTCTCTGTAGACGGGAGTCCCAGCTATGTGACCTGGAGGAAGAGATACACACACCTCTTAGGACATTGTGGGAAAGAAGAAAGGAGCCCCGGTTGTGCCTGAAGGGAAACCTGAAAGTTAATAAAACTATACCTATTTGCTTGTTTGTTTTCTAAGATAGATGAGTCTCACTCTATAGCCCGACTGCTTGGAGTTCAAGACGCTGCTATCTCAGCATTGTGAATGCTGGGGAGACGAGAGTGCCCTCCATCCTGGCTTACTGAGGGCGTGAGTGTGTGTACACGTATGTGTGTTGTGAGACTGAGTTAATGCAGAGGTCAGAAGAGGATATTGGATGTTCTGTGCTATCCTTCTCTGCCTTACTTCCTTGAGACAGTGTCTCTCACTAAACCTAAAGCTAGGCTGGTACCCACCAAGTCCTGGTGATCTTCCTGCCTGCCCACCACAGTGCTGGGGTTACTGGGATCACACCTGGCTTTCTGCATAGGTGCTGAGATCTGAACTCAGGTCCCTGTTTGCACAGCAAATGCTTTTAACCACTGAGCCATCGCTCCGCTTACAGAACTTAAAAAATTGTTTTTATGTTTTTTGAGACAGGGTTTCTCTGTGTAGCCCTGGCTGTCCTGGAACTCACTCTGTAGACCAGGCTAGAGCTGAACTCAGAGAGATCTGCCTGCCTCTGCTTCCCGAGTGCTGGGATTAAAGAAAAAGTGTGCCACAATGTCCAGGTCACTTATGGAAGTTTTAATGACACTAACAGGACTAAACCATAACCCTAATCAGTAAATTTGGTTCAGAGGGACATCGAGCAGGCTGTCACGTCTCCTTGCTATGTGGCCAGATAGGCCAACAGGCCCCATGGGCAAAGACTAGTAAGGAACACAGAAGGGACAAACAAGGAACCAGCAAGAGTGGCTGGGGCAGGTAAAAGCACTTGCCAGCAAGCCTGAAGACCTGACTTCAATCCCAAGGGCCCACATGGTGGCAGGTGGGAAGTGACTTCACAAGTTGTCCTCTGACCTCCACAAGCCTGCCACTGCACATGTACAGCCCACCCACAAATAAGGCATTTAAATGTAACTCTGTTGAAGGAGGGTAACACAGTGTCTTGGCTATGAGACACTCTTCATGAATCACTGTCCCTCAGAACATTCTAGAATGTCCCACTGATGGCACTTGTGCATAAAGCAAAAAAAAAAAAAAAAAAAAAAATCTCACCCCTCAATTGCTAGAGGCTTTCCTTTCTGCTCTCCTGGCTTTGTCCCCAGGAGCATGCTCACCATGGCTGCCAGAATGCCTGAGGTCTGCCCTCTTCGCTCTCACGGCTTCTGTCAGGTAGTCAGGAGTGCAGCTGGGGGGGTGGGTCCATGCGTGCTTCGAGGTAAGCGTGGAGCTCAGGGGTTGGGTCACACTTCCTGGTTTGAATGTGCATGGGTTTAACAGGACAGGTACAAGAATACAATCTTGGAAGCTCTGCTTCTCATCAAGCTCCAGGGGTTTAAGGATGCCAGCGGATGGGGGTGTACCTAACAAGCAGCTCACAGAGATCAACCCAGGGGGCCCTGATCTGTCATATGTGCCCATTCCCTGGTGTAAATATTCCCACTTCAGGTTTCCAGTGTGACAAAGACAGTGCACAGAAACATTAACAGTTGCTTCCTGTAAACTGGTAGGAACAGGCTCCATCACACCTCTGCCACAGGGCAGTGCTGAGATAACCTTGATCAAAAGGTGCTAGAGTGTCCTCAGGTGGGACTGGGAAAGCCACCAGTGACATCTTCAGTGTGTTTGAGAAGATCAAAGAAAGGCAAGCTCATTGAAACCACACGAGCTGTCAAATGATTTGCAACTACCCAAACGCTGCTTCAAGCCGGAGCACCTGCCACAGGAGAGCCACGTACCCTGTTTCGAGGCTCCTAGCCACAGCTTCTGTGGGGTCAAGGACATTCTGCTACTCAGAGGCATGCTTCCTACTGTCTTCAGAGACCGCCAGGATGTCACTTTTCTGGGCTTGGAGTAGTATGGTGACTCTGGGAAGGCAACATGAGGCTTAGCTGTGGAACCCTGTGCCTCATCACCTTCACTTCACAAAGACAAAGAACAGTCAAAGGCAAGGTCAAAGGGTGCGCTGAGCCAAGGAGGAGCACACTCCAGCAAACAGGGAGATGTGACTACCCTTAAGATGAGATCTTACTATATTGCCAGGCCAGGCCAGGATAAAAACCATGGGGTTCAAGAGACCCTCTTTTTTTTGTGTGTTGGGCATGGTGGCGCACGCCTTTAATCCCAGCACTTGGGAGGCAGAGGCAGGTGGATCTCTGTGAGTTCGAGGCCAGCCTGATCTACAAAGCTAGTCCAGGACAGCCAGGGCTACACAGAGAAACCCTGTCTCAAAAAACAAACAACAACAACAAAAAAAACCAAAACAAAAAAAGATTCATTTTTATTATTTTAAATTATGTGCAGGTGCCGGGCAGTGGTGGCGCACGCCTTTAATCCCAGCACTTGGGAGGCAGAGGCAGGCGGATCTTTGCGAGTTCGAGGCCAGCCTGGTCTACAAAGTGAGTCCAGGACAGCCAGGGCTACACAGAGAAACCCTGTCTCGAAAAACCAAAAAAAAAAAAAAATTATGTGCAGGTGTGTGTCTGTATGTGGGTGAGCACATGCAGCCTCAGTGGCAGAGGTGTCAGATCCCCCGGAGTTGGGAGTTACAGACAGTAGCAAGGGAGTGCTGGGAGCCAAACACAGGTCCTCTGGAAGAGCAGAAAGTATGTTTAACCACTGAACCATCTATCCAGCCCCTCAAGAGATTTTCTGATCTAAGCATCTTGAAACAGTTTCGTTTTTTGTTTGTTTATTTGTTTGCTTTAACTTGGGGATGGAACCCAGGGCCTTATATGTGTTAGGAAATGAGCCACATCCCCAGCTCCTCACTGAGGGATTCTAGGCTGGTGGGTGCTCTACCACTGAGCAATATCTGCAGCCTAGCCTGTGTATCTAGGTGAAACTATAGATGCAGGTCACCACTCCTGATTTTACAGTGCATACACATATATGTGTGTCTGTATATACACACATATATACATATATGTGTGTATATACAGACACACATATATATACATATATACATACACATATATACCTGTACACACACACACACACACATATATACATACACATACAACCATCTTCCCCTTTTAATTTTTACCATAAAGAATGTGCAGGGGCTGGAGAGGTGGCTCAGTAGTTAAGCATGCTTGCAGTGTAATCATGAGGGGTGGATTTCAGATTCCAGCACCCATGCAGCAAACCAAGGAATAAGAAACAACTCCAGCTTTGAGGGAGCCAATGCACTCTTCTGGCTTTTTTGTATGTATAGGCATGAGCGCACGCACACACACGCACACACACACCACTTAATCTTATATACTCACAGAGATGCTTAATTTTTTTTTTTAGAGATGGTCTCACTAGCTCTGTAGCTTAATTTTTTTTTTGAGATGGTCTCACTAGCTCTGTAGCTATGATTGTATTGGGCTGGCCTTGATCTCAGAGATCCACCTGCCTCTGCCTCCTGAGTGCTGAGATTAAAGGCGATACCACACCTGGTGAATTAAAATATTTTAATATTTTTATTAAATATTGAATTTAATAGTTAATAAAATGTTTAATATATTTTGGTCATGAGTCTAGCTTTTAATGGCTGATACATTTCTCCAGCTCCATATTTTAATCTTTACAAAGAAGAAATGAGAAAAAAACTTTCCTGGGGCATTTGTCATGAGGGAAATGTTCTAAAAGTTATTTAAAAATTTTTTATATAATTTTTGCTGTTTGTTTTTTTTTTTTGTTTGGTTTTTGTTTTGTTTTGTTTTTTGATACAGGGTTTCTCCTCTGTAGCCCTGGCTGTCCTGGACTCGCTTTGTAGGCCTCGAACTCACAGAGATCCTCTGCCTCTGCCTCCCAAGTGCTGGGATTAAAGGTGTGCGCCACCACGCCCGGCCCTAATTTTTGCTCTTGTTTTATGTGCACTGGCGTTCTGCCTGCATGTATGTTTGTGTGATGGTGATAGATTCTCTGGAACTGGAGTTACAGACACTTGTGAGCTGCCATGTGGGTGCTGGGAAATGAACCCGGGTCCTCTAGAAGAGCAGCTAGTGCTCTTAACCAGAGCCATCTCTCCAGCCCCTAAAATTATTATTATTTTTATTGAGAATCTCACATCTTTAATTATGTAAGAAAAGACAAATTCATGCAAAAAATAAAGGTGGTCATGTAAAACATTTTTTTTTAAATTTTTTATTTTTTTGGTTTTTCGAGACAGGGTTTCTCTGTGTATCTCTGGCTGTCCCGGACTCGCTTTGTAGACCAGGCTGGCCTCGAACTCACAGAGATCCTGCCTCTGCCTCCCGAGTGCTGGGATTAAAGGCGTGCGCCACCACGCCCGGCTATGTAAAACATTTTTAAAAATTATTTCTTTTTATTTTATGCACATTGGTGTTCTGCTTGCTTGTATGTGTGTGTGAGGGTGTTAGATACTCAGGAACTGGAGTTAGATAGTTGTGAGTTGCCATGTGGGTGCTGAGAATTGAACCTGGGTCCTTTGGAAGAGCTGCCAGTGACCACCAGTCCAGCCCCCATGTAGCGTCTTTGTAAGTTAAAGGAGCAAGCAGCAGGGTGAGGGCCTGCTGGCACATGCCTGTTAGCCCAGCTAGTCAGGAGGCTGAGGCAGGAAGCTCAGAAGTTCAGTCATTCTCAGCTGCAAATGATTTTGAGGCCAGCCTGAGCTATGAGGCTGTCTCAAGAAAAACAGAGAAATTACACACGAGCACATGTGCACGTACACGCACGCACAGGTGTGTCAGGTCGCTGTCGGTTTGGGCCACAGGTGTAAGACGTCACATTCGTCACTGGGACTCCTCCACAGACTGGCACATGAGCCACTGGGTCCTAGAGTGCCCACAGACACCCACAGACACACCACCGGGAGGCCTTACAGGCACTGGGGCCAACCCTATTTAAGCACTGGGGTTCTGTTAAGTAAATGCTGCCTCCTTGAACCACTGCTAGGGACAGGGACAAAGCTGTCCTTGACCTTCTGAGGAAGAGGAAGAGACGGGCCTCCGAAGCAGTAGCAGAACAAGCCCGGAGATCCTACAGGGATGAAAAGCACACACGTCCGCCCCTTCCATCTGGGAGCACACACCCCTCCCCAGCACGAGCCCATGTGCCTCCTGAAGAGCAGTGCTAGGTCAGAGGCATCCTTTTGCAGGGCTGGGGAGATGGGTCAGTCAGTAAAGCACTTACCTCACCAGCCCTGGGACCTGAGTTTGATCCCTCAAGCCCACACAGAGGCCAGTGCCATGATACACACCTGCATTCCCAGGGCTGGGGAGGTGGGTGACAGACCCTGGGGACTTAATAGCCAGTCTAACCTAACCGGTGAGTTCCGGACTACTGAGGGAAGGTGTGTCAGAAAACAAGATGGACCGCACCTGAGGGATGACAACATGGCTTAGGGGCTTCCACGTGCACACATGCACATGGGTGTGTAACCACACACACAGGCTTCCTTTCGTTTCAGCTATACCCTGGCTTTGAGAAATCGAGAGGAAGAAAAGGCAAAGCTCAGTGGGACAGTGACCTTCACAGTGCTCTGGGACAGCTCAGCAGCTTGAGACCGAATCCCAAAGCCAATGCAGGCAATCCTTGATGCAACTGAGTCAGTCCCCTCCCCCAATGGCACCAGAAAAGCAACATCCTTCACTTTTTCCAGGACCCAGGAAAGGCCATCCCTGCCGCACTGCAGAGGCACGTTTGAGATGAGTGAGTGGACAGCAGATCTGTCTGGTCACACTTACTTGGTGATGTAGAAAGAGGTTTGTGGGAACTTTTTCTTTTTGTTTTCTGAAAGAAAGAAGAAGTAACATGAAGTATGCTAGGCTTCCCAAGAGAGGCCTCAGGGGCCTTGTTAGAAAACCTCACCATACTCGAGGGAGCAATGAAAGAGACAGGCCCTGACGGAGACCCTGGCCTGGGAAGACCTCTGGGAGGTTTGAGGCACTCCATGTATAATGTGGGTGCTATATGTGGGAGATCCAGGGCTGGAGGATCGGGAGCCAGAAAGGTCAATCACCCTGGTCCTGGTGTCACACGCCTTTAATCCCAGCACTCGGGAGGCAGAGGCAGGTGCGTCTCTGAGTTCAAGGCCAATCTACAGAGCAAGTTCCAGGACAGCCAGGACTACACAGAGAAACCTTTTCTCAAAAAAGCACCAACAACAGAACAACGAAAGGAAAGATCTGTCTCCCATACTGTCCTCATGCCTGCTTCTGCATGCCAGTGAGCACCTGTACACCCTGCCTACAGCAGATGTGATAAGATGAATCCCTTGTAAGTCAATCCATGGCAGATCCCCACTAAGGAAGAGAAACCCAGTAAGGAAAAGGACCCTGTATACAAAACAGTATCCATGGCAACCAGATGCCCACATAGTCCAGTGAGAACAAGGTTCTGCAGTTTCTAGGTCTGGGATGTGGCGAGCAAGCTGCCCTTGCAAACAGCATTCTTGCTGCTTATGGCTGGGTGTGAGGGCCACAGCATGTGGTGAGTCTTTCTGGTGGAAACACTGTCCTCTATGCCGCAGAGACTGGACTCTATTGGGACTTGTTAGGTGGTTCCTTCCACAGCTAATGGCATCAGGATTGCCTCTGTGGTGACATGTCTCTATGATACAGAGGAGAACCTCTGGGTGTGGACACATACTGTGTAACACTTTCCTCCCAGATTGAAACATTCCATTCTACATGGATGCTGCTTAACCATTAAGGTAAACAACTCAAAATAACTTCAGGAACTCCCTGAAACTGACCAGATTCACTAGGCTCCTCCCTGCCTAAGCAAGCAATCAAAGCCCAGACTTGGTCTAGACCAGAGTCACTCGGAAAGGACAATCTTTAACCTGTTGAGGTTCCTGCTGACTGCTCCAGGTCCCCAGCTTTGTGAGCTGTCACCCATGCTGGGGTGGGGCTTTGTAACATAGTTGTCATTGAGTCATTTCTGTTTCCTTAAGTAACTTCTCACTAATACTCCCCTAAATAACCCCTTCACCAAGCCAGACTTCGGTGGTATATATACTTTGGTCTGTCATGGGATCCCTATCTGGGGTGAACAGATGAGTGTCTCGTCACCCCAGGAAGAGTTTTATCACACAATAACACAATGGTCCCTCCAGGGAGGGGATAGGGCGTGACTCAGCAGTGTACACTAGTCTGACTTCCTCTGCCAGTTTTCTTAACTAGTTCCCAGCACTCTGGGGATCCAATATGAGCTGCTACATGGGTGCAGGGAGTTGCGTTTGTCCTCTGCAAGAGCAGCACGTACGTTTAATCACCGAGCCATCTCTCCAGACCTTCACAACTAGCTTTAAAATGTTGTTGCTGCTGCTGCTGCTGCTGCTGCTGCTGCTGCTGCTGCTGCTGCTATTGTTTGAGACAGGGACCTATGCAGCCCAGGCTGGCCCAGAACACACTATCTAGCAGAAGATGACCTGCAACTGATCCCCTGATTCCACCTCCTGAATGCTAGCTAGGATTACAGGTATGTGCCTCGGTGGCCTGCTTTATGCAGTGTTAGAGGTGGAACCCAGGGCTTCACGGCTGCTAGGTGAGCACTCCATCAACTGAGTTATATACCCAGCCCTTGAAATTGATTTGTAAAGTAAATAAAAGTTTAAAAATGATAATCAGTTATTTAAATCTAACAGACTGAAATTTCCATGCCAGAAGCAGTTGTGGGCACCTGGGGACACTGTTTCTCTCTCTCTCTCTCTCTCTCTCTCTCTCTTTCACACACACACACACACACACACACACACACACACACACACAAGGAACACTGACAAGGGGCCTGCCACCCCTGCTTGTACTCACCGTCTCAACATCAGAATCAAAGGTAATTGCAGACAGACTGTCATCTCCCTGGAAGAAATGCACAGGGTCACCAGAAGACACCAGCTCAGTTTCATCAGTCCATGTGCACTCTGCCTGTGTGAGCTGCTTGGACAGAGCCCAGCACATCCCGTGGAACAGCACAGGAAGCCCGGGGCATCTCCATCCCACAGCAGCCAGCGTGCTCTGACAGTCAGAAAGGAGGACTGGGAGCAAGTGGGTTGCTTCAGTTGGGGAAAAAAATGCTTGCTGATCAAGCACGAGGATCTGAACTGGATGCCATTATGAGGAGTAGAGACAGGTGAATCTCTGGGGCTCACTGACCAGGCAGCTTAGCCTAATTAACATATTCTAGGCCTGTGGGAGGCCCTCTCTCAAAGAAAGCCATGGGTGTAGATGATGCCTGAGGAATGTCACCGTGACATTCCTCTGGCCTCAATTCATGAACATATACAGGAAGAGGAGGGTGTGTGTGTGTGTGTGTGTGTGTGTGTGTGTGTGTGTGTGTGTTGGGGTGGTGAATGAAAGGTTCTGCCTGGTCAAGTGACTCCATATCCATAGAGGGAGGTCCTCAGGTCTAATGGGTGCCCTTGACAGAGTTCTCAACTCCAGAGAAGCACCTTTTTCTTTCTTTTCTTCTTCTTCTTTTTTTTTTTTTTAACTGTTTCAGCTTTCTGGCTTACTCATCTCCGATTTAAAAGATGATGACTCTCTCTGCCCATCTCCTGGCAGAACTGAGCAGTTTTGCATACACACGTTTTTAATTTCATTTTTCCTGTTCAAAGATATTTGACATTTGACATGTGTTTGTACACATGCATGTAGGTGCCTGTGGATACCAGAAGAGGGCACTGGATCCCCTGGAGGTGGTGACAGGTAATTGTGAACTGCCTGACACGGGGCACTGAGAACTGCACTCTAGTCCTCTGAAGAAGCAACAACTGCTCTCAGTCACTAAGCTATCTCTCCAGCTCCCTCCCCCATACTTAGTTTTTATTTATAAACATACCTGGTCTGCTCATTTGTGTGTGCACATGCTTGTGGAGGTCTGAAATAGACACTGTGTGTCTTCCTTCACCCCGTCCCACTTTGACACAAGCTCTCTTGCTGAACCCAGAGCTTGTCCATTGTGGCTAGTCTAGCTAGCCAATTGCCCAGGGGGATTCCCTGTCTTTAATTCCTGAGCATTGGGATGACAGGCAGCAGTCATACCCACGTATGGCTTTGAGGTGGGTTCTGGAGGTCTGAACTAATCCTAGTGCAGGCAAGCATTTTATCCACTCAGTTTTCTCCCCAGTCCTTGGTTACATTTTGGAAAACACACACTTCCAGATGTTGCAAGCCTGTAATCCTGGGATTTGGCAAGCTGAGGCAGAAGGATGCTGAATTTGAGGCCAGTCTGGCCTACATACAAAGTCAGACCATTTCTTTAAAAATACAGAAAATATGTAACATCTACAGCGTTCTAGCTTGGCATGAGGGTTTCAGTCTCCAGTTTAACACACACAAAACAAACAGAAATGAAGGGGCAGTTACAGAAGGCAGTGTTGAGAAACAAACGTCCAAAATTAAGCAGGACTTGGAAAGTCTCCACTGCAGTGACAGTAGGAAATCCAAGTTGCCCTCAGTCTGTGTGGAACCTCCCACGGGTATCCCTTGGATCCTTGACATGTCATTTTCACCCTGGCCAGGTCCCTGCCTACCTCTCATCAGTCCCCTTCTCAATCTGGTCCCAGAGGGCTTCCTTTTGGTCCTTTGGACATGCTACTTTCCTCGCCTCGCGGCCTTTTCATTGCTGTTCCCCGCTGGCCCTAAACCTGTACTAAACTGCTTCCTACTAGTCTTTGAGACTGGGGACATCGGCCTACTGCCCTGTCCTATAGCCTCCCCACACACATTGGAATGCACAAAGTTCACTTGGTACCCAGCACGCACTGAGGGAGAGAGGGTCCACCCTGCATCCGGAGAGCCAGAGCTGAACGCCTCTAGGACCGGTGTTGGGCTAGCCATGATGGTGGGATGCGAGGAGGTCTTCTTCCTTGCTCGGGATCTCTCCCGGGCGTCACCGGAGTACAATCTGTAGCAGCACTTACGAGAGGAGCTCCTCACCAGCGGGCCGCGGCCTCAGACCCGCAGCGCGCGCGCGGGAAGGCGCAGTCTCGGAGGCTTCCTGGAAGCAGTGGCCTCCGCGAGCGCAGGCGGGAGCTAGAGACTCCAGGGGCGCGGGCACGGTGGCGGCCGACGCCCGGGCTGGCTCTTGTGCGGTAACAATCAGCCTGCCGGAGTGGCTGCCGCCGTGCGCCCGTCCTCCCGCTGCCCCAGGCCTTCTTACCGTCTCCGAGGCCAGATCCGCCGTGCCCAGGCTCATATTGGCGGCGCTGCGCGGCCTCCCGGGCACTGCGAGCTTGGCTCTCAGTGTGGGAGGCCTGCCAGCCGCCCTGCTACCATGGCAACCTTGCCGCGGCCACAGGGCCCCGGATGTAGTCCTTCCTCCGGGGTCCATCGAGCCGTGTGCACGCGCAGAGTGAGCGCGGGCGTGGGGGCCAACCATGCGCTCTTCCGGGGTTGCACTGCGCAACCGCACCCTGTCTCGTGTGGGTTTTTGGTTTCTCGTGATGCGTGAAGTGAACCCTGGGCCTCCTGCTTGCAAGGCTGACTCTCTACCTCTGAGTCACGCTCCCACATCTAACTTTAGGAGCCCAAGTTGGGTTTCGGCAGACAGTGGGTGCAACTTTGTAGTCTAGTGGGCAGAGCTTCGGAGAATCGCGTTGCTGAGTGGACACACAGGGGGCCAAGCATAAGGCGCCTCCGTTAACGATAGGCATCTATTTAAATGTTTATTTTTCTTCTAAATAAGCTGAGATGTTGGGGGCCAAAGCGACTGACTCCCTACTTGTTAGGCCTGGGGTCTGGCGCCTTGAAGAAAAGATAGTCTACACTGGGACTGTCCAGGGGCCAGCACCAACTGCTTTAAACCCTCACCTGAGGGTTTGTAAGCCTCTCTGAACGCTCCAGGACCCTCGGCTTTTCCTACTCAGGCCAGATGGGGAGCACTTCCCCGGTGACCCACTAGGCCAGTGATAGGTGCAAACTGTCTTATATGCCTCAGGATCATCCTGTCTCTGCCTTCCCCATGTTGGGATTAAAAGTGTACACCACCGGGCTCAGCTTGTTTTTGTTTGTTTGTTTTTAATTCTTCTGGTGCATCCCATCTTGTGCATGGATTCTTCCGACTGAACTCAGGTTATTATGCTTTGCAAAGCAAGTACTTAAGTAGTGTCACTATTCCCACCACCCTGCATTCAGTTTTTGCGTAAACAGCTCTCTGCAATGGTAACACTGAAACACTGAGCTCAATACAAGGCTTCTCTTGAGCTTTTTATTACCTACTTGAAAAAGATTTTTTTTTTTTTTCCGAGACAGGGTTTCTCTATGCCCCCACGGCTGTCCTGGACTCACTTTGTGTAGACCAGGCTGGCCTTGAACTCACTGAGATTCACCTACCTCTGCCTCGAGTGGTGGGATTAAAGGTGTATGCCACCACGCCCATTTTTTAATATTTATTTATTACTTCAGGTTACATCCCCATTACAGTGTCCTCTTTCCACCCCACCCAGTCCCGCCCTCCCACCCTCTACCCCCTAACCCTTCCATCCCACTCCTCTGGAGTGGAGTGTCCCTACATAACAGTCTCCCGCCCTAGTTCAGCAGTCATATGAGGGCCTAGAGCCTCCTCATACACTGGGTGCCTACAAGGCAGCCCCACTAGGGCAAAGTGTCTCATTGACAGGAAACAAAGTCTATGTTCATGTTCCCTTTGGTGCATTGGTTGTAGTATAGTTATCCTGTACTATATGGCTAAAATCCGATTATAAGTGAATAGATGCCATGTGCATCCTTCTGAGTCTGGATTAGCTCACTCAGGATGAGCTTCTCTAGTTCCATCCATTTGGCTGCAAATTGCATGATTTCGTTATTTCTGATGGCTGAGTAGTATTCCATTGTGTAGATGTGCCACAGTTTTTTAATCCATTCCTCGGTTGAGGGACATCTGGGTTGTTTCCAGTTTCCAGCTATTACAAATAGGGCTGCTATGAACATAGATGAGGAAGCTTCCTTGTGATTTGGTGAGGAATCATTTGGATGTAACCCAGAAGTGGTATGGCTGGGTCTTGAGGTAGAGCTATTCCAAGTTTTCTAAGATATCACCAGACTGACCTCCATAGTGGTTGCACAAGCCTGCACTCCCACCAGCAATGGAGGAGTGTTCCCATTTCTCCACAATCTCGCCAGCATGTACTGTCATTTGAGCTTTTGATCTTAGCCATTCTGACAGGTGTGAGATGGAAACTCAGAGTCATCTTGAGTTGCATTTCTCTGATTATTAAGGATGCTGAGCATTTCTTCAAGTGTCTCTCAGCCATTAGGGATTTCTCCTTTATGAATTATCTGTTTGGCTCTGTTCACCATTTTTTGATTGGATTATTTGGTTTCTTGGCATTTAATTTCTTGAGTTCTTGGTAAATTTTGGATATTAGCCCTCTGTCAGATGTGGGGTTGGTGAAGATTTTTTTTTTCCCAATCTGTGGGCTGCCGTTTTGTTTGAATGACAGTGTCTTTTGCCTTACCTCATTTTCTTGAGGTCCCATTTATTGATTGTTGGTCTTAGATCCTGAGTTGTTGGTGTTCTGTTCAGGAAGTTGTCACCTGTGCCGATAGGTTTAAGGGTTTTTCCCCATTTTCTCTTCTAATAGATTTAGTGTGTCCGGCCTTATGTTAAGGCCTTTGATCCACTTGGACTTAAGTTTTGTACAAGGTGATAAGTATGGGTCTAATTTCGTTCCTTTACATGTGGACATCCAGTTGGACCAGCACCATTTGTTGAAGATGCTGTACTTTTTCCATTGTACAGTTTTGGCTTCTTTGTCAAAAATTAAGTGGTGTGTGGGTTCATTTCTGGGTCTTCAATTCGATTCCATTGATCCACTGGTCTGTGTAGGGGTTAGATAAATTAGATTTAGAAAATATATAGGAGTTTCTGATACTGTCTCTTAATTCGGGGCC
>CAJQZJ010032807.1:836830-867096 GCA_907164525.1 Lophiomys imhausi
TAAGATTATATTTGGCCACAATGGTATTGACCCTAGTATATTAATGTAAAATTAAGATTGTATTGGGCTACATCGGTACTGATCTTTGTATATTGATACAAAATTAAGATTATATTTGGCCACATTGGTATTGATCTTTGTATATTGATACAAACGTAAGGGTAACGCTTCTTAAAGTTATTGTTTGTAGTAATACTTAAAAATGAAATGTCAAGTTTTGACCTCTCGCTACCAACCGACATAAACTGTTTAGGATAATTAAGAAGCGGAAACTAATAGTCATGAAAACGTGTCATTTTGTTAGTTACTATGACAGTCTATCACAGTTATTTTCTTTTTTTTTTTTAAACATTTATTTATTTATTATGTATACAGTATTTGCTCAACATATATGCCCAGGCAGATCTCAATGTAGATGGCTGTGAGCCACCATGTGGTTGCTGGGAATTGAACTCAGGACCTTGGGAAGAACAGCCAGTGTTCTTAACCTCTGAGCCACCTCTCCAGCCCCACAGTTATTTTCTAAGCTACTCAGAAATCAAGTTGCTAAGAGACAAGCAATATTTGCTTATCTAAATATAAAAGATAGATAGGGCATCTTCAAAAACCTCAAGAGATCTGCAGAATATGGCATTCAAAGATGTTTTCTTAACTTAAGATGTTTTGATATCGAGACATGTCAGCTCCTGACAGCACCCCCTATATTACTCCAAGTAGAAGATGAGCATCGAAGAATCTCCAGTGGGAGAGGATTAAATTGGTGGTCAACTGTAGACAGACTTCTGTCCAAAAAGGACAAAACTTGTAAGCAGGTAAGTCGACAGCCTAGCTCTGCCAAGACAGGGTAGGTAAGTCCTTCATAATTCCTGCTCTACAACCAATGTCTGCCCTAAAAGATTTTACATTTGTGTGTGAGTGTATGTCACCTGTGTGCAAGGATCCAAACTCTGGTCCTCTTGAAGAATAACCATTGAACCATCTCTCCAGCCCCTGCTTGCCTACTTTTAATCTTTTTCTTCAGCAGAGTGGGCTGAAGCTGTGAAAGAGTTGGCTGCAACGAGTGGCAGAGAGAAGGCAAGGGGTGGAGAGCCACAGAAATGCAGGCTTCGGTGTCTGGAGGGCCCTGACGCTCTAGACACCGGAATTTAACGCTACCCGCTGTAAGAGTCGAGGGTTTCGGTACCGGAGATCTTGTTCAGAATTGCCCGTTTCCCACGTTGTTCACCGATGCTGGAGGCGAGAGTTACACGAGCCGGCAGAAGCCGGAGGACCCTAAAAGCCTAGACACCTGGCCTGAGGCCAGTGAGGCCACGCCTTCCAGGGAATAACCACGCCCACACCAAACCCTCCTGGAAGACGCTCCGCCTACTGCCTGCTTGGGCGTGTACCATTGACCGTCCTGGTATGGGGGGTTTAGTTCCGAGAGATTGGTATAGTGTGAAAATCCCAAGCTGGACTCAGCCGGAGTGCGTTTACAGGGTTTTGCGCCTCAGAGGTGATCGGAGCGGCTTTCAGGGTCATCGCCACTCTCCACGCGCGTCGACCCCGCTCTCTGTCCCCCGTGTCCGTCACATGGTACTGACTTAAAATGGGGCCCCGTGTTGTCGTAGACCCGAGCACAGGGCGGAATCGACGGCCCTGAGGCGGGAAGCCTGTAACTACGCGAAGAGGAACTTGCGTAGGGCACGGGGTCTGAGGGGCGGGGCCTCGGCCGCGTACTGTGAACTCCGAGGCGGGCTGGGGCTTAAGAGAACGGGGTGGAGCCAGCTCTCCGGGGGGCGGGCCCTGGGGTGGGCGGGGCTTGCGGCTGCGTGGATCGAACTCTGAAGCGGGGCAGATCCCGGGGAGGGCGGGGCCTGGACCGGCCTGAAGGGGAATTTGCCGAGGAGCGGGCGGGGCCTGCCTCAGAAACCGGAACCGCAGCGGGAGGTGCACGCATTCCGGGAGTCGGGATCCCGGTAAGGCGGAGTTCGAGCTCTGGCCAGGCACTTGGGGCCTAGTTGGCCTGTGCGCTCTCGGGCCTGGTTCCCGGAGCGGAAGGACGCGGGGGCGGGATTAGAACCCCAAGCTAAGTCGGAATCGCGGAGAGCGCCTCTCTTACGCGAATTTGAGAGGTACGGACGATGGATGTCGGGGTCCAGACAGAGCCTTGCAGGTCGGACAGATGCCGACATCATTGCCCTCCAAGATTCATATTTCTGTCCCAAGGGGACGCTTAATCGGTGAAGGCCGCGTTGTTGTCAGTAATAGCTTCTACCAAGCTGGGCTGTGACACACACCTTCCCCTGCACTCCTGGGTGTGCTGGAGGATTGTCCCGTGCAGGTATCTCTTGAAGGTTGGGAACATATTTTGGGATCAGGTACCTGGATGGAGAGCCCCCTGCACACCTGGGTGATCCCCTGACTCTGTTCTTCCCGCAGCTAGGTCAGTAGGCTGCTTCACCATCCACCCCACTCCACCAAATCCCCAAGTTAACAGTCTTTGACACCAAAGGCCTTGTGGCTCTGATTAACCTGACCTCGCTCACAGTGCTGCAGCTGCTAGGACTCACTTCTCTTGATTGTCCAGGTTCCCCTGGACTGAACTTAATATTTTTGTGAGCTCAGTTCTGATCCACGTGAAGTTTTCTTGGCCCCTCCCCCATCCTAATAGGCATCGTAGACTGCCTGTAACTAGGGTGCCTTGGTGTCTGAAGCCAGATAAGCGGCTGACCTCTTGCTTCCTCTGTAGGAACTTCTGGCCTGACCATGGACCCAGAATGCTCCAGGCTCCTCCCGGCTCTCTGTGCTGTTCTGGCAGATCCCAGACAGCGGGTGGCAGATGACACCTGCTTGGAGAAACTCCTGGACTGGTTTAAAACGGTGACAGAGACAGGTGAGGACATGGCTTATAGAATTGCCCGTCCATCTGGTGTCTTTAGCTCCTTGAGGCTCTGTGACTTGATTAGGGACAGTCAAGATGGAGTTCTAGGGCATGGAACTGTGGGAAAAACACAGAAATATTATACGAATGCACTTTTGTTTTAACCCCAGGTGCAGGGGTGTGGGTTGCTTTGGGCTGTCCTAAGCAGTCGAGTATGATTTGTCTCATGCTCCAGCAGCAGCATGGTTTTGCCATCTGCAGATAATTTCTGTCATTGTGTGATGTTTGGAATTTTGGGAACTTTTCAGAGGGAACATAAGTTCAAGGGCCTCAAGAAGCAGGTTGGGGGGTTGTTGGTCATTTAGGAGGTTGATTACAGTGTTAGTAGCTGTAGTCAAAGAAGAAACAAAAAGGAAAGAAATTAGATTCAAGGATTTTCCTAATTCCTCTCTCCCCTCTATTCTTGTTTCTCCCCTATCTAGTGCTAGGGGTGAAATGGGGGGATAAAGGGTGGGAAAAAGAAGAACCTACAAAGTAGCAAAGACCAACTACAAACGCCTACCTTCATTTCTTCCTTGTTTTACTCTGTTCTTTTTCTTTTCTTTTGAGGCATGACCTATGTAGCCCAGGCCCTCCTCAAACTCACTATGTAGCCAAGGGTAACCTTGAACCTCTGGTCCTCCTGTCTGTACATCTGAGCTTGGGGCTCATAGGTGTGCACCATCATACCCTGTTTGTATTGGGTGCTAAAGACGGAGCCGGGGCTTCTTCATGGCAGGCAAGCGTTCTGCCAACTGCACTACATCCCTAGCCCTTACCTTTTCTTTTGTGGTTTGTCTTGCCTGTTTTCTAAGTTACAGAATTTAAAATAATGTATCTCTGTAAAAATAACATGGTATCTGAATCCTATAGGTTTTACTGTGTGGTACTTCTGTAATTTAGGGGTTGGTTTGTTTGTTTGTTTGTTTGTTTGTTTAGTTTGTTTTTTTTGAGACAGGATTTCTCTGTGTAGCCCTGGCTGTTCTGGAACTCACTCTGTAGACCAGGCTGGCCTCAAACCCTCCAACTCAGAGATCCACCTGCCTCTGCCTCTTGAGTGCTGTGACTAAAGGTGTGCACAAGTATGCCTGGCCTAGGTTTTTGTTTTTGTTTTTTTTTTTGTACATGTGTGATATATATAAGTGTGTGTGTGTGTGTGTGAGTGTGTGTGTATGCGCTTGCATGTGTGTATATGTTCACATATTTGCTCATGAGTGTGGAGGTCAGAGGTTGACGTTGGGTGTCTTTTCAATCACTTCCCGTCTTTCATATTGAGACAATGTCTTTCTCCCTCACTTGAACCCAGAGCTTGCCTGGCTATTTCAGCAGGTTAGCTAAAGGTCCTCAGTCTATGCCTCTGGAGTTCTGTGCACCCAACATTTATGTTGGTTCTGGGGATGTGAACCCTGGTCCTGCATAGAAAGAACTTTACCTGCCAAGCCATTCCCCAGCCCTTGAAGTCTAGTTTTTAGTTAAGTTTTTGCAAGTAGTTTTACAGGATTATGTATGCTTTATGCTTGTGTGTGTGTGTGTGTTTTGAACACTCAGGAATCTATAGGTGAAGGTCAGAGCAGGATGATATTAGGCATTTTTTGCTGTCAGTTTCAACCTTACTGCCTTGAGGCAAGATCTGTTACTGAGCTGGAGGTTACCTGAGACTGGGCTGGCCAGGAAGTTCTTGGGATCTGCCAGTCTCCACCCCCTCCCCCAACTCTAGGATTAGAGAAATGCTTGGCCTTGCTGGTCTTTTATGTGAGTGCTGAGAATTTGAACTCAGGTCCTCATGCTTGCACACCAGGGACTCTCACTGAAGCATCTCTGCAGCCTGCTTCACAAGTTTGGTTTGTTCCTGTTGCTTTGAGACAGGATTCAGCTGTGTAGCCCTGGCTGGCCTGGACTCACTGTGTAAACCAAGCTGGCTTTGAACTCTCAGAGGTGTGCCTGCCTTTGCCTCCCAAGTGTTATGTTTAAATGTGTGCGCCACATCGTCTGACCTGTATTTTTAAACAGCTTTATTGAGCTAAGATTTGCATTCCACAGAGTACACCCACTTAAAGTCAGCTGGGTGTGGTGACTCACATTTGTAATCCCAATATTTGGGAGGCGAAGGCAGGAAGGTTGTTGCAAGTTTGAGGCCAGCCTGGGCTGCATAGTGCGTTCTGGGCCAGACTGGGTTATATGCTGAGAAGGACACCCTATCTCAAAAATGTATATAAAATAAAATAAATGAATGGAAAAGGAAGTGTACCAGATCGGTGGGTTTTAGTCAATGTAGGGAATGTCCAGTCTCATTTTATAACTTTGTTGTTGTTGTCCCCCCCCCACCCCTTAGCTAGGTGTCTTCCTCCCTCCTCTCTGCCAGTTTCACAAAATTTCTTTAAATGTCCCACATGATGGAGCTGTGCCTTTTGGTGCAGGCCTGTTAGCCCAGCTGCCTGGGGCTGAGGCAAGATTGTGAGATTATGGTGTGGACTACACAGTGAGTTCAGTGCAACTTAGTAAAATCCCATTGAAAGCAAGAGAAGTAGGGCTGGCAGCTGGATGTGGCAGAGCACTTGGGAGGCCATGACAGGAGGATCAGGAGTTCACCGTCAGCCTCAGCTACTTGGCAAATTCAAGGCTAACCTGGACTAGGAGATCTTGTTTAAAAACAAAACAAAACAAACAAACCCAAAAACAATAACAACAAAAAAAGAAGGGCTGTGGTATAGCTCAGTGAGAACATTGGGTTCAGTCCCTAGCACTGGCCCTCCCTCTCCCACCAAAAGAAATCAACCAGGGCTGGGCAGTGGTGGTGTACACCTATAATCCCAGCACTCAGGAGGGAGAGACATGAGGCCAGGCTGGGCTACAGAGTGAGTTCTAGGACAGTCAAGGCTACACGTACAAACAAACAAAACAAAAGCAAAAAGGAAAAAAAAAAAGCTAGACATAATGCTACATACTTATAATCTCAGCATTTAGAGGTTCAGGAGTTCAAGGCCATACTTAGCTACATAACAAATTCAAGGATAGCTTGGGTTATGGGAGACACTGCCTCAAAAAAACAAAAATGTGCCAGGTGGTGGTACATGCCTTTAATTCTAGCACTTGGGAGGCAGAGGCAGGTGGATCTCTGTGAGTTCAAGACCATCTGGTCTACAAAGTGAGTCCAGGACAGCCAGAGCTGTTATACAGAGAAACCCTGTCTTGAAAAACCAAAAAAAGAAAAAAAAAGTTCCACATCCTGGAAGGAACAGTTTCACACTTGTTCATTAGATTGACTTTCACCATACACATGTGCTGTGTTCTTGGCAATCTGTCCATTTAATTGTTTCTCAGAGGTGTGTAAAAATCTTGTCCTGAGGGCCTGGAGAGGTGGCTCAGAGGTTAAGAGCACTGACTGCAATTCCAGAGGTCCTGAGTTCAATTCCCAGCAACCACATGGTGGCTTACAACCATCCAGAGTAAAATCTAGTGCCTTCTTCCGGCCTGCAGGTATACGTGCAGAGAGAACACTGTATACATAATAAATAAAATCTTTAAAAAAAAAATCTTGTCCTGAGAGTATAAATTCAAGTTTTTTTTTTCTGCAGTATTTTCTTTAATGGCTCATTATTTATTTTATTTCTATCTTTCTTTTCTTTTCCTCGCTTCCCTTCTTTGGTGGTGCTAGAGGTAGACAAGTATTTTATTGCTGAGCCGGCTACCAACCCCTCACTGGGGGATTCTAGGCAGGTGCTCTACCACTGAGCCACACCCCAGCCCCTCACTGGAGGATTCTAGGCAGGTGCTCTACCACTGAGCCACACCCCAGCCCCTCACTGGGGGATTCTAGGCAGGTGCTCTACCACTGAGCCACACCCCAACCCCCCACTGGGGGATTCTAGGCAGGTGCTCTACCACTGAGCCACACCCCAGCCCCTCACTGGGGGATTCTAGGCAGGTGCTCTACCATAAGGTACATCCCAGCCCTATTTTTCTTCTTTTGAGACATTTTCACTGAATTGCCCAGGCTGTCCTTGAACTGCCTCTGTAGGTCAAGCTGGCCTTGAACTTTACATCTCTTCCTCAGCCTCCTAAATAGCATGTGCCATACCACATTGAGCAAGAGACAGAAGTATTTCCAGCAAAAGTTTCGTGGTACCCCCAGAGCTAAAGCTAGCTTCTGAGCTATCTGTAGCTTTCCTCTGAGCTCCAGTATGACTGAGTCAGGCTCCTGGGTTCCCACAGTGTACACTCCATGGGTGTTCAGTCATATGGGCTGTAGGGAAGAGGGGTGCTCAGGGCCTGAGCAGGCTCAGTTCTTCAGGGTGGCCCGTCACAGTGTGTGACAAAGGACATCTCTGTTATTGAACACAGCATGGACACACTTGGGCACTGCTCTAGGAGCCTGGAAATTTCCAGTCACTCTGGTCAGGGAGTGTAACCAGCCTTTCTGGGGCCCCTGTGGCTTAGCAGCGGCTCCTGAGGACATCAGAGAGCCTACAGGCCTTGGTTAGGCTTCTGTTATCCAGTTCCTAATTGGTAACTCGCAGAGGAACTGTTTCAGGGGAGCCTGCACCCTCACTTGTGCTGAGCTACCGTAGACTCTGGGGATGCTTAGATTGTGGCCAGAGTATAAATAACCCTCACCAGGTACTGTGTCCCCAGTCCCCAGGAACTGAGAACCCAGGCCTTTGGAGTCCTCCTCCAGCCCCTGGCCTGTATCCTGAAAGTCACCACTCAGGCCCCTGGACCTCCAGGTATGCGGGAAGGAGTGGACCCTCCATCCTTTGGTGAAGAAAACTGAGCTACTCTGGTCCCACCCAGACTACTCTCAAAACTTGAGACCTGGCCCCTGCTTTGGATGGTGGTCATTACAGGGATCTGTTGTTTTTGGTTTCAGGCTTGCTGGATGGGACTGCTGGTAGCTCGCTGACTGTGGATGCTCTCTTGTCTTCTAAGTCGGCCTGTGTAGGCCTCCTTTGCCAGACTCTGGCTCACCTGGAGGAGCTCCAGGTGCTGGTAAGAGAAGCCTTGGCCTGTGTGCCGATCGAGCCACGTGACCCCAGGGCTCCATTGACCTTCCTCCTCCCTGCAGCCCCAGCGCCCATCACCCTGGCCAGAGGTGCCCCTGCTGCAGGCCGCAGTGACCATATTGCACCTCTGTGATGGTTCGGTGGACCCTAGCTCCAGTGTGGGAGGCCGGCTCTGTGGGACCCTGAGCAGCTGTGTTCGTGTCCAGCGAGCAGCCCTCGACTTCTTGGGGACACTGTCTGAAGGGACAAGTGGGTGCTGTTTTTTCTTGCCCTAATTTCCATATTCTCTTCTCTTTTTTTTTCTGATGGGTCCATTGGGGCCTCATGTATCCCTGAACTCGGGTATCTTACTTCTGCTTGGAATCTGTCCTCCCAGCCAGGTGGTGGGCTCTGGGTAGATGTTGGGTTGGTGTTTCCATTTATGTCTGTTTCAGGCCCCCTGGAGTTGCTGCTGGAGGTGTTTGCTGTCCTCCTGAAGACTCTTGAGAGCCCGGAGTCCAGCCCCACGGTACCGCAAATGGGTTTCAGGAGGCAGGCACAGCTGGGGACTTTCTTCTCAGTTAAGAATGCTTATATAGGGGCCACAGAGCCACTGCCCAGAGTGACACACTTGTAATCTCCCCACAGATGTGGTAGAAACTGGAGGATCATGAGTTCAGGGCTAGTCTGGGCTACAAAGAGACCCTGACAAGCTGGGTGTGGCTGTACACATCTTTAATTCCAGCACTTGGGAGCAGAGGCAGGCAGATCTCTATGAGTTTGTGGCCAGCTTGGTCCACAAAGGGAGCTCAGGGTAGCCAAGGCTTCATAGTAAGACTGTGAGGTGTGAAGACAAAAGGATCAAGGATCAGGTCCTCGCTGGTGAGGCTTACGTTTAAGAGAACTTCTGAAGCTGTGGGCAGCCTCGGGTGGAGCTTAGAGTGGAGGCATGATAACTGATTACCCAGTGTTCCTACAGGGAATCTTTTTCTGTCAGTGGGTTTTGGTTTTATTCCTTTTGAGACAGGATGTCACTGTGTAACTCAAGCTGGCCTCCATTTCGTATTCCTCCTGTCCCCACCGTGCTCTGCCATTCACGGAATTCTTACAGAGGTCAGGGAATTGTGGATAGACTCTCATGCCTTTTTTCTTCCTCCTGGGTGTGGACTTAATGCCAGGTGTTGCCAGGCAGAATGGACAAAATAGAAGGAAGGGCTTGGGAGGTTTTTGGTGCCATGTCCACATGAAGAAGTCCCATTAGCTCAGGCAAGGGTCCTGAGGACAGCATCCCTCACTGGGAGGCTAGTCTGCACTTACCTGTGCTTCTGGCTCCCCAAAGGGGTGATGCAGGGCTCAGGGACATGAGTAGCTTGCCACTCCTGCTCTCTAGCCTATCCCATTCCAGGTCCTAAAGAAGGCATTCCAGGCCACACTCAGGTGGCTTCAGAACTCCTCCCACAAGACCCCCAGCTGCTCTGATCTCAGTTCCGATGCCCTGCTCTTCCTCGGAGGTAACTCTAGCTCCTCACAGAGCAACTGTATTGAGCTGGAGAGCTGGGGCAGAGGCAGTTGGGGGGCTGGGCAAGGTGGCCCTGAGGGAAGGCAGAGGTGTGACCCTAGAGGCCACTGACCACCCCTTCCTGGTACAGAGCTATTCCCCATACTACAGAAGCGCCTGTGCAGCCCATGTTGGGAGGTGAGGGACTCGGCCCTGGAGTTCCTGACACATCTGGTCCGACACTGGGGAGGTGAGCGCCCTGGGGACAGGAGTGTGTATGTTGTATGTATGTGTCCTGCTGGCTCTGGGGCTCTCAGACTGTGTGAGGGGACTTTGATCACAGCTTTGTGGCATTTGACCCTCCCCCCCACCAGGGCAGGCAGACTTCAGAGAGGCACTGCGTTCTTCAGAAGTGCCCACACTTGCCCGCCAGCTTCTCCAAGACCCTGAGAGTTATGTCCGAGCAAGTGCTGTGGGTGCCACTGGGCAGCTCTCCAGCCGGGGTCTGCAGGCCACTCCCGCCAGCCCTGAGAACCCGCAGGCCCAGCAGGTAGGAGCCATTTGTTGTCGGCCCAGTGAGACGGTAAGCAGCTGACCAGATCTGTAACAACTGCTCCTGAGAGCAGTGCTGGCCAGAGGGACCACCAAGGAGCAGCAAGGGCACAGTGCCTTTGCTCTTCCTGACATCATGTCTTAGACACTAAGACCCCTGATATGCAAGGGCAAGGCTGAAGGACATTGTGGGAAGGGGCCAGAGCAGCGCATGGCCAGAGCCCAGGGTTGCCGTGGAATTAAGTCTCCTGGGTCCTATCCTTCCTGGCTAATCAACTGTACTAGTTGTATTTCTTGCTGCTGTATCAAAATACCTGAGAAAGCAGGTTAAGGAAAGGAGTATATTGGGGCTCACAGTTTGAGGGTGCAGTCCCTCATGGTGGATGAGTCACAGTGGTGAGAGCTTAAGGTGGCTGGCATGTGGCATCCACAGTCAGGAAGCAGAGAGAGATGGAGGCTGGTGGTCACCTCACAACCCCAGTCCATTCTCAACACTGCATCACACTCACCCCCAGAGGTTTGTCTCATAGGAATTCTGGATCCTGTATTGTTGACAATACCATGCTGACTTTTCTGGAACTCTCCAACCTGCAGGGCCTACTTATGGACCTCATGCATATCCTGACCACGGACTCGGAGGGCTTCCCACGGAGGGCTGTCTTACGGGTCTTTACCGAGTGGCTGAAGGATGGCCATGCCGACGTGGTTCGAGACACAGAGTGGTTTGTGGCCACTGTACTCCAGACAGTGAGCCGGGATCTGGACTGGGAGGTCCGAGTGCAGGGCTTGGAGCTGGCATGGGTGTTTCTCATCCAGGCGATGGGGCAGCCCAGCCTCCACTGTCCCTATACAGTGGGCCTCCCTGGGGCCACCTCCCCCAGCCCACACCTGGAATTCTTGCAAACTCTCTGTCGTCTCCCACTCTTTGAGTTTGCCTTTTGTGCCTTGCTTGACTGTGACCGACCGGTGGCCCAAAAGGCCTGTGACCTGCTCCTCTTCTTGAGGGACAAGACAGCTCCCTGCAGTAGCCCCCAGGATGCCAGGGACAGCCCCAACTCAGTCTCAGTGGAAGCTGCCCTGCAGAGGTGGCAGGAAGGTGAGCAGGGCCAGCCCTTAGGAGACTTGGAGCCTGAGGCTGTGCTAGCCATCCTGCGGTCCTTAGACCTGGAGAGCCTGCAGGGCAAGCTGGCCAAGAGCAGCGACCATGTGGAGAAGAGCCCACAGTCACTACTGCAGGACATGCTGGCCACAGTGGGTATATTAGAGGAAAATGAAGCTGACTGCTACTAAGGCCATGTTCCCATCCTCCATTCCATGCCAGCAGGAGGACTTCAGCCCAGGCCAGCTGCTCAAGAGACCTTCCAGGACTGGATCAGAATTCCTACATTTTAAGCCGGGTATGATAACACATGTTGCAGAGAGTTTAAAAGGCCAAGGGAGGAGAATGGAGAGTTCCTGGCCAGTCTGGACTAGATAGCAACCCTGTTTCAAAAAAACCAAGACATCAAATCAAAACAAAAACTCACTGGGCAGTGGTGGTGCACACCTTTAATCCTAGCACTCAGGAGGCAGAGACAGGTGGATCTCTGTAAGTTTGAGGCCAACCTGGTCTCTGGTCTACAGAGTGAGTTCCAGAACAGCCAGGGCTACAGAGAAACCCTGTCTGGGAAACCAGGAAGAAACTCTGCCTTTTGTGTGCGTGTGCTTGCAGTCACAGAGGTCAGCCTCAGGTGTCGTTCCTCAGGTACTGTCCACCTTGTCTTTTGAGAAAAGATCTGTCACTGGGACTTGGTACTCACTGATGAGGCTTGCCCGTGAGCTCCAGGGATCCCATCACCACCTCCCCAGCACGGGGAACATAATACTGCACCACCATGCCTGGGGATTTACATGGGTGCTGGGATTTGAACTCAGGTCCTCATGCTTGCATGGTGAGCACTTTACCCACTGAACCATCTCCTCGGGCCCCACAGAATCCTACTTTTTATGTGTTATTAAAGGGGTGGCTTGTTTTCTGCTCTGAACAGACAGCACTGAAGTCTATAATCCTTTACGTTAATTTTGTATATGGTTTAACAAAGTCCCACTTTTTTTTTTTACATGTGGCCAAAAGAATTCAAATACTTTAAAAGTTCAAAGTCACAACTGTGAGTCCTGTAAAATAAAAACATTTTAAAGAAATGTTACATATTAAGAGGGAAGAGCCACAGCACAGTTAAAATCAACAATCAAAGCAAAACCAGCATCCAGCAGTTTAAAAAAAAAAGCTCAGTGTCTGACATCTAGCACTCACTTGTGATCTTCTGGGCTCCAAAGCGCTTGGGCAGCTCCACTTTCTGGCTCTGATACTCACAGCACACACAGCTGGTCTTGTAGGCTCAGGCCAGTTTAACCTCATACCTGCTGGTCATCCCACAGCCCTGGCATCTAAATTTGCTGGGGTTTCCAATACAAGGATGCTGTACCTTCACCACTGGCCTCTACTGGCTTCTCTCCATGACCACTTTAATTCTGTAGCTTTTATGTGACTAACACAACAGTACCACATGAGAATTGTTTACTACAAGTTCAGTTGGCAGCTTGAGATGCAGCCTTGGCCCCTATGGACCACAGCTTCTGTGTGTTGATCCTGGGAAGAATTCCTTCCCAGACGTTTTACCTCAGTGGTGCTGGCCTCTGTTAATCAAAGCTGAGTCTTTGGCCCTGGGTGACCAGAAACAGAGATTCTGAATTTAAATGTGTCATATGGATAGTCCTCATAGTGTTCCCTTTTAAAACTTCACAAGCCAGGCCTCCATTAGCTGCATTTCTCTGAACACTATCTTACAAGCTATCGTATAACAGTCCATTAGGCTTTGAACATTCAATGGCTTTTCCAGCTCATGGTCCCAAACACTTCTACAATCCTCTTCAAAACATACATGGTCAAGGCTTAGCAATACCCCACTCCTGGTACCAAGTTCTGTCCTACTTTGTTATGTATTGCTGTGATAAACAACATGGCTGTCTTGTTAGAGTTTCTATAGCTGTGAAGAGAAACCATAACCGTAGCAACTCTTATGAAAAACACTTCATTGGGGCTGGCTTGCATGGCACCGGCAGATATGGTGCTGGATCCGAGAGTTCTACATCTGGATCAGCAGGAAGAGAGTGACACCAGCCTAGCTTGAGCACTCAAAGCATGCACCCCAGTGACACTTCTTCCAGTAAGGCCACATCTCCTAATTGTGCCACCCCCTTTGGCCTTCTGGGGGCAGTTTTCATTCAGACCACCACAGTTGTCCCACTGTGATGCCAGGTAGGCAAGGAGTTAGAAGGTGACTGAGGAAAGTGTCAGCCACATCTTGGTAGCAGTGTCTCCTGGTGGCCAGGATGTCCCTTTGTGGTTAAACATCCTGGAAGCTGCAGATGGGTTGTCCTGGATACATCCGAAACGGAGACACTGGGGCCCTTTCTGTCCTGGGCACTGGTGAAGTGAAGGTACCCTCACACAATCATCTGAAAAGACAAACTGACAAACCATGCAGGAAACCGATGTTCTGAGCATTAGATTGTCACTTGCAGTATAGATAGAGATCATGGGTAGAGATCCTCTGACAGGACCGTCTGGTTTCCCATGATCTGGGGTGAGAAAAGGGTGATCCAAAAAAGGAATTGTTCATTTCCAGCTGACAGCTCGAGGATACTCCCCATCTCTGAGGGAGGCGTGGCAGCAGTGGGAGGCAGCTGCTCAGGTGGCATGCAGTCAGGAAGCACGGAGGAGTGAATGCTGATGCTTAGCTTACATGCTCCTTTTCGGCCAACTCGGCCCATGGGATGATGCCCCTACATTTAGGGTGAATCTCCCTCCTCCCAATTAGCCAATATAGGAACCTCCCCACAGACACACCCAGAGGTAACTATAGTGCCTGTCTCATTGACAGTATTAGCACTCACATCAGGCCTCTTGGATCTCAACCCCTACCTCTAGATATGAGAGAAAAAAGGATAGAGAAGAAAGGAAAGAGATCCCTGAATAAAGTCAGGGGCCGGAAAGGAGGTGACGTTGTTGTTTGAGTACTTCCTGCTGATTAGGAGGGTCGAGCTCCTGGTGGCAAATTTGATCCTCACCATCAGGGTATCTAATTACTTCTAGTTGTTTCTTGTTTGCGCATGACCACTTAACAAACTGACCGACAACCCACTGTGGAGGCTCTCAGGGTCCTAGTATTTATGTACCCTCTGAAAAGTTCCCAGAATTCCAAATGTCACACAATCGCAGGAACTATCTGCAGCTGGCAAAATCACAACCCCACCAGAGCACGAGGCAAATCATAGTCAGCCGCTGCAAGCAGCCCCCATATCCCCTCAACCAGGATTAGAATGAGAACATTCTTATAACATTTCTGTGATTTTAAAGAAACAAAAATCCCCGAATTCTCACTACATATCTCTTTATTTTTATGAATTGTATGTGCACATGTGCACATATGCGGAAGTTGACGTGTCTGCCTCCATAATTCTCCATCTTATTTTAATTATTTAGTGTGTGTATGTGTGTGTGAATGTGCACACATGCACATGCTCATATAGGGTCCAGAAGTTGACATCATGTGTCTGCTTCCATCACTCTCCACCTTATTTTAATTATTTAATTAGTGTGTGTGTTTGTGTGTGCACCACATGTATTGGAGCTAGAATTTTAGGTCTTCTGGAGGATCAGAGTACACTCAGCCTCTGAGCCATCTCTTCTGCCTCTCCAACACTATCTTTTGAGATAGGGTCTCTCAACTGAAGTTGGAGCTCATAATTAGGCTTGGCTGGCTGGCTTGCAGTCCCAGGGATTTGCCTGTCCCTGCTTCCCTGGCTCTGGAATTATAGGGCATAATTCTCCTGCATCTGCACTTGGCTTTTTATGTGAGTGCTGGGGGTCTGAATTTGAGTCCTCCTGTTTATGTGGAAATCATTTTACTGACTGAACCATATATCTGTCATTTTTTTATTTTGCCGAATGAGCCAGGAGACAGGCCTGGGCTGGAGGGTGGGAAAAGATTCCACTTTTGGTAAGGGCAACAACCACAGTGCAGGATGTGATGACTCAGGGAGGGGTGAGGGGTAGGGTAAGGAGTGAATGGTTTCCTAAGGGGTACCCAGTATCCCCTCCCTGTCTCTAGTCTCAGAGAAGACAGATGGAGGTCCCTGATGCTCAGAGTGCTGTCAGATGACCTCCTTGGGACAGGACCCTCTGAGGGGCTCTGGGGACACTGAGCCTCAGACATTGTGTCCTTGGTAAATGTACATTATAGGCAACATTGCAGACCCAGCCATCAGCACAGAGTGGTTATGCCCAAAGGTTTGTTGAATGACTGAATGACCTAAGCCTGCAGCTGTGCCAGGCAGCTCAGAAACCCCCTTCTTGAGGTGCAAGCCCTGTAGCCCACTTGGGGGACACCCCCCTATTTGTGCCAGGAGCCGAGGACATAGAGACTTCCGCATCTCACCCCCTCTGTGGGACCCTCTTCCCCACACACATGGGTTCCTGCCAGAGCCAAGATGTGTCGCCATGGAAACTGCTTGGCAAATGCTGGCAGGCAGAGGCAGCCAGCAGCCGCTCACACTACCCGCCTCCCAGCATCTGTTGAAGTGACACGAGCATGCCTGGCGGTATGTGGCATGCGTGCGGTGAGTGAGGGCTTGAGTAGGCACATGGGTGCGCGTGTGATGCATGTCAGAGGTGGTCCGGCTGTGTGTGCTCTTGTGGGTCCATACGTGTATGTGCATGTCAACAGAGGGAACTGGGTCCGTGTGCATGGGCTCTGGGTGTGATGGCTGCTGGGTGTGCACAGAAATGGGAACTAGATGGCTGACAGGGATGTGCACACTACAGGCTGGGCATCCACTAGGTGCCTGAGGGACCAGACCAAAGTGGCCTTTTGGTGCTGTCCCCACCCTCCCTGTGCAGTTCCTGACCAAAGACAGCCACTGCTCAGGTAATTGTGCATCTGCAGGGTTGCATGACTGGAGGACTTCTGGGAGGAGGTGGCTTCGGGGGCCTAAAGCTTATGTTTTGGATGGGAATCAGCCAGGCAGAAGGGAGAAGGGTGGTGCTCTGGGTGGAAGGCACAGACTGGGCAAAGGCCTGAAGCCTGGGAGCAATGAAGAGAGACAGCCAGCAGACCTGAGCAAGGTTGGTCTTCACACCAGTTTAAAAATCCCATCTTCCTAGAATGGGGGTACCAGAAGAGGCAGTCACAGGTGGCATATAGAATGAGGGAGCAAATGGTTGGGACAGACAGATCAGGTGAAGGTACAATGGAGTGAGTAAGGTGGTTGGGAAGCTTGGAAGCTCCAGGGACAAGATGGGGCTTTCTCACGAGACTAAGGGATACTTGATGGTCTCGCTGTGCGGCGGGCTGGAACTTGAAGGGAATGGGGCTAGGTGGAGCCAGCTGGGCAGTCAGGACAAAAACATCTGGAGGTTGACCAGATACTCCTCGGCGATCTTAGACCTGTGGGTAGGGTGGAGGAGTGTCTTGGAGACACACAACTTCTACAGTGTGAGAGTATAAGCGAGGTTTGGGTGCCCAGGGCCACCTCGCCAGGATCTAAGGGCCCTCCCTGGGCTACTGATTCTCCATTCTTGTAGTCTCTCCCAGCTCTTCTATATGGGGGATGAAGCTAGTTTGATGATCCCACCCTTCAGGTACCTAGAGCCACCAGGAGCCCCAGGCCCAAGGGTGTTACATGGGTTCCCAGGAAGGTCCCTGTGTTCTCCTGAATGAGTTTTGCTGGGTGCCAAACGGAATGCTTGTGCCTCACCCTGCCCCGCTTAGGACAGGTGGACTGCCAAGGTGCTGGCTCACGAAGTCCCTCCATTCAGAGGAGTCTGGCTTCACTCAGGCCCTCCAGGGGTCTTCCTGGACTGGATGCTACCTGGGTGCAGCCTGCCTGTTTGGACAAAGCTGTAGGGATCTGCTGCCGCCAGGCTGGGCATAGCCAGGGCCTTGGCTCTTTCCATGCCTGACAAGAACAACCGGCTGTTCTGGGAGTTCCCTCTCTCACTAGTGTCCACTCACTACCTCTGTGCCTCCCCAGGTAGATGCTTCCCACCTACAAATGAGCTAAAGAAGGGTCTCCTCACATCAGCGCATAACTAAGCTCTGAGACGCCTTGTCAACCAGCACCTCCGCACCCCACCCTGCCAAGGGGAGTGAGATATAGCCCTGCAACGAATGAGGGGGCTGGTGTGTAGGACAGCCCTCATTCTGCAGCCTGCTCTGGTGGTATCCTGAGATGAGTTTGCCATTTTGTGTTGTTGGTGTCCCAATTCGGGGGCAGTGGGGACCTTTCCAGGAAGTCCTGAGTCAAGGAGAACCTTGACAGGGACAGATGTTGCTGGGAATGGGGTGGGCACGAGGACCATGCCTCAAGCCCTCCTGTGTGCCTGCAATGTATTCTTTCTGTTTGAGAAGCAACAGGTAGGCTCTCCCCTGACCCCTGACCACATAGAATGGAGGAGGGGAGTTGGAGGATAACAGAGAGAGCCAGACCTGGGCAGAGATAGATAGAGGAGAAGTTAGATAGAACCTAATCTTAATGGCCAGGCCCCCTCCTGCACCCCAGATTTGGTCTAGCCTTGGGAGGCCCCAGGAGCCTGTCTTCATACTATAGTTGACAGCTCTCTGTCCTGTGTACCCTGGCATAAGGCCTCCACTGTTTGTTGAGGATAACTTTCCACTGAGAGCCTACTCCCTGAGTCTTAGTCACCCTGGCTGCTGTCTAGGGGAGGAACAAGGGGTCCCAGAACTGGGGAACCCGGTGTGAATACTAATGGGGCTGCTCACAGGGTGACTTCACAGCCTGGTAGCAGATGGCTGGATCCTGGCCAGGGCCGGCTGGGCCTGTCTTGGAGCCCTGCGCACCCCCACCACTGGATCAAGATGCTTCTAATGCTCAGGGGCTCCTATTGCCCTCACAGGCCTGAGGAGGGTCATCAGCCGCTCCAGGATGGGGTGGAGACTGGAGACCCAGAGAGCTGTGGTCCCTGGTACCCAGTCCCAACTGACTCTGAGAATTGGCTTCAACCACTCCAGTATTGGGTAAATACTGGAGACTCAGGTTGTACCCACTCCCAGCAGACCCTGGCAGGGCCTTCTATAAAAGGCTTCCTGGCACTGTCCCTCACCAAACTCTCTGTCATTGTCAGATGCAAGGTAGGGCTCTTTGACCTCTCGTGTCCTTTATGACATCTCACAGCCTAGCCTATGAGGTGGCCTCACCCACTCTGGTCTCTAGTTCTACTCTGGATCCATCCGCCCAAAGCCCTAGTACACTCTGTGGCTTTTGCTCATACCAGCTCCTCTCCCAGGCCTGACCCTTCCCTCCCCTTGGTTCTAGCCCATCCTGCTTGCCCATGTGTGTGGCACAGGCCTCACACGCTGTCCTTGGACCCAGTCCTCCTCTGCATCTGCCCTTTCTCTACTGGCATTGTGTCTGGGGCACGCTGCCCCGCAGCCCAGCACTGGGCACGCACTGTGTCTGGTGAACATAGGGCTGCCCACCCCAGGACTACTGCTGGGCCAAGAACATTGCCCCGTTTCCTCTGATCCTCCCAGCAGTCTGTGTGAACAGTTTCCTCTTTGCCAAGTCGAACGAGTCCCTGTCACTGGTTGGCTCGCAACAGCACATGTGTGTTATCACTTCTGGAGCCAGAAGTCCAAGACTGAAGTGTGGGAGGCACTGTGTTCCCTCCACCGTGGTTCTCAACCTTCCCAATGCTGTGACCCTTCAATATAGTTTTCATGTTGTGGTGACCACCAACGATAAAATTATATCATTGCCACTTCATTACTGTAATTTTGCTACTTGTTGTGGGTTGTAGTATAAATATCTGATATGCAGGTATCTGACGTGTGATTCCCCCAAAGGGGTCGGTCGAGACCCACAAGTCTGAGAACCAATGGCTCCAGAGACTCTGAAGAGACTTCCTCCTTGTCAGCTGCCTGTGGCCACCCTGCCCCTTATTTGTCTCGTAGGGTTCAGCTGTGTAGCCGTGGTTGGCCTAGACTCACGATGTAGACCAGGCTGGCTTTGAACTCCCAGAGGTCTGCCAACCTCTGCCTCCCAAGTGCTATGCTTAAAGGTGTGTGCCACCATGTCTGACCTGCAAGTATCTTTAAACAGCTTTATTGAGATAGGATTTACATGCCACAGAGTCTACCCACTTAAAGTTTACCAGTCAGTTGGGCATGGTGGCTCACAGCTGTAATCCTGACACTTGGGAGGCTGAGGCAGGAGGGTCACTGCAAGTTTGAGGCTAGCCTGGGCTACATAGTGAATCTAAAATGACACTCTCATCTCAACAACTCTGTATAAAATAAGTAAGCCGGGTGTGGTGTCACACACCTTTAATCCCAGGACTTGGGGAGCAGAAGCAGGTGGATCTCTGTGAGTTCAAGGCCAGCCTGGTCTACAAAGCAAGTTCCAGGACAGGCAGTACTGTTACACAGAGAAACCCTGTCTTGAAAAACCAAAAATAAACAAATAAGTTAAATTAAATTAAAAAATGGAAAATGAAGTATACCAGTTCAGTGGCACCTTTTCCACCATTGAGCCACACCCCCATGCCTTACTGGGGGATTCCAGGAAAATATTCTACACTGAGCCTTGTACCTAGGCCCTCACTCACGGTTTCCTACCCCCTCCCTCCCCCACCCACGTTGCAGCAGCTGCTACTTTCTGTCTGACAAAGACTCATTGGTTGAGATGTGGAACACTCACCTGGTAAGCATGAGACCCTGGGGCCCATCCCAGCAACACAAACAACGGGTATGATGGTGTGTGCATGTAAGCACGCACTCAGAAGGTGGAGGCAGGAGGACCAGAAATTCAAGGTTTGGGCCAGTGAAATGGCTCAGCAAATAAAGGGGCTTGCCACAAAGCCTGAGGTTTTGAGTTCAGTTCCCGGGACCCCCACAGTGGAAGGCAGGAACTGGCTCCTGCAAAGTGTCCTCTCCCTTCTAAAAATAGCATGTTTGTACCTCCCAACACCCCACAGACACACACTAATAACAATAAATTTAAGGTCCTCTTCAGCCACGTAGTAAGTTCAAGACCACCCCAGACTCCATGAGACCCTGTTCCCCTTTCCATAAAAAAAGCACTCATTGAGCCGAGATGTGGTGGTACAAGCCTTTAATCGAAGCACTTGGGAGGCAGAGGCAGGTGGATCTCTGAGTTTGAGGCTAGCCTGGTCTATAGAGTGAGTTCCAGGACAGCCAGGGCTACACAGAGAAACCCCTGTCTGAAAACAAACCAAAACAAAAAGGCCTCATTGTACCAGTGATTTCCCCTCAAGCAGGGTGGTCTCATTTCTGGATCCTTACTTTGTATCTTCAGAGACTTTTATTCCAAATAAGACCCCTCTCTATGCTGAGGGTGTAGGTGAACACATTTCCTTTGTTTGTTTGTGGTTTTTTTTTTTTTAAAGATTTTTTTCCAGACAGGGTTTCTCTGTATAGTTACTGGCTGTCCTGGAACTCATTCTGTAGACCAGGCTGGCCTCGAACTCACAGAGATCTGCCTGCCTCTGCCTCCCAAGTGCTGGGATTAAAGTTGTGTGCCACCATGTCCAGCGGGGTGAACTCACTTTGAAGGGGACTCTTTTACTCACTCTGGAGAAACTGAGGCACAGAAAGTCCAGTGACTTCTTATAGCAGTGAACTCTAGGTATGCCTGGCTCAAAGGATAGGGATCCCATTTCTAGAATATAATAGAGGTCTGGAGGCCTGCTTGGGTAGAGGGAGGTGTGTCCCATTGTATGGGGTGGATGACTGACAGACAATGGACTGGGTTGGATGTGGCTGCACCGAGGGGATCCTGCCCTGGCGAGCACCAGCCTTTGCAGGGGGTAGGTTCCTTACAGTTCCTCAAGTCCCTACCGGGGACTTGTTCATCTAGATTTCCAAGTTCACCTGGCAAATGGGGGTCTGGCTCTTGTGGCTTTGGCACCTGCCAGCTGTGACAAGAGAGGACAGTCTACAAGAGTGGACAGTCTACAACTTCTTTATGTGTGCCTATGTGTTGTATAGGCCGTCTTTCAATCTCAGGCATTGTCTCTCTGTTGCTTTCCGCACCAGGTTTTTATGGCTTTTTGAGAAAGGGTCTCACTATGTGTCTGTCCTTGGCTGGCCTGAGATATGTAAATCAGGCTGGCTTCGAACTCATAGAGATCCTCCAGCCTCGGATCTCTCACTGAACCTGTGGCTTTGCCTTTCAGTAGTGAGACTGAGCTCACAGGCCTGTGTGTCTGTGCCTGGCTTCTTCTTGCTGCTCGTGTTCAGATCCTCAATGTTTGCTAGGCAGGTACTTTACCCATTGAACCATCACCCCAGTCCCTTACAGCTTCTTCATAGTAACCTGCTTTGGGACAGAACATGGATCTTTTCCCCATAGTTTTGCCCTGACAAAGTACACCAGAAAATACTGGTGTTCAGTGCAAGCCCGCAGTGCCAGCACTTGGAAAAGAAGAGACAGAAGCTTTGCTGTTTTGAGGGCAGCTTGGGCTCTATAGTGAGACCTAGATCTTTGGCAGGAGGGAAGGAGAGGGGGCAGGGAGGAAGTAAAGAAGACAGGAAGGGCCGGGCGGTGGTGGCGCACGCCTTTAATTCCAGCACTTGGGAGGCAGAGGCAGGCGGATCTCTGTGAGTTCGAGGCCAGCCTGGTCTACAAAAGTGAGACCAGGACAGCCAGAGTTGTTACACAGAGAAACCCTGTCTCGAAAAACCAAAAAAAAAAAAAAAAAAAAAAAAGAAGAGAGGAAGGGAGAAAGGGAGTGGAGGGAGGAAGAAGGAAAGGAAGAGGGAAGGGATGAAGAAAGGAGGGAGGGAAGGGAGGAAACAGTTTCTAACAGAGAGGAAGGAGTCTGTGGACAATCCTGTTAAAACTGTGTTAGCCAGGCAGCGGTGGCACATTTGGGAGGCGGAGGCAGGCGAATCTCTGTGGGTTCAAGGCCAGCCTGGTCTACAGAGTGAGTTCCAGGACAGCCAGGGCTACACAGAAAATCCCTGTCTCAAAAAACAAACAAACTAACAAAAGAAATGGTTTTAAATGTGTAGGGTAAAAATATCAGAAGTTAGGAAAAAGACCTAGTTCTGAGATTATGGGGTCATCTTTTTGCTTTTTTTTTTTTTTAATTCCTCACATTTCCTACATTGGCTGTTTATAGTCAAATCATTCTTTCTTTCTTTTTTTTTTTTTTTTTTTGGTTTTTCGAGACAGGGTTTCTCTGAATATCTCTGGCTGTCCTGGACTCGCTTTGTAGACCAGGCTGGCCTCGAACTCACAAAGATCCGCCTGCCTCTGCCTCCCAAGTGCTGGGATTAAAGGCGTGCGCCACCACCGCCCGGCCAAATCATTATTTCTTTATCATTATTTTCTTAAGGAAAATTCATTTGCCCTGTGGAAATGATGGTGATGCGCGGCTCAGTCATTCATGAGGATACTGCTGAGAGCAGAATGAGGCAGGAAAGGGTGGGCTGCCCCCAAAGGTGCCCAGGAGACCAGGTGATTTCCCATCACAAAAGAATTTGTTTTCCTAAAGATACCCAAGGAGAAAGGGCAGTTTGGGAAAAGGCATAGAGGTTTAACTGGAACAACAATGCTGGGCATGGTGGTACAAGCCTATAATCCCAACTCCATGGAGGCCAAAGCCGGAGGATGGAGAGTTCAAGGCCAGCCTGGGCTAAATATGGAGACCCTATCAAGCAAAAACCAAAAACACATCAACGGTAACAACACTCCCACCTTCATGGCTGAGGCTGGGCATAAGCTTCCTGCACTTGGAGTCACTCCCTAGCTGAGGCTGGACACAAGCTTGAGCCATTAGAGTCATTGCTCTTCTGGAGTGGCTGGCAGGAGGTTATAGGCACAAATGAGAGGCCATTGAACGTCTGTGGAAACTAGACATGAATCTGAGGCCAGGGAAGGCAGCATTCCCCACTCATGTGTCTATAGTATTGAGTTTCCCTACTCTAGCTGATACGACCAGCCTGCCTAACCCTTGATGACATTAGGAAGGGGAAAACAGGAAGAAAGGGTTTCACTGTGTAGCCCTGGCGTCCTGGAACTCACTATGTAGACCAGGCTGGCCTCGAACTCACAGAGATCTGCCTATCTCTGCCTCCTGAGTGCTGGGATTAAAGGCGTGCCTTACCACCACCCAGCTCAGGGACCCCTGTTTAGCTGGCAGGTTTTTTCAGGTCAGCAAGGAGGGCCTTCCACTTCCCAGATAAAGCTTGACACATTGAGGAAGCTCCCCTGTGAACTGGACCCCCAAACCAACCTGAAGGGGCCAAGACAGATCCCCTCAGGTTCTTCCTGGGCACCTATGTGACTTTAGGGATGGTGTCCCCACTTAACACGTGCTGATAGCACACAATAGGTAGAGCTTGTTGCCCCTACCAGGTGAGAATAAACAGCCTAGGGTTATGGTTTGGTAATTGTAGATATGGGGGCCCCATTGCTGGCATGCTGATTTCTCACTATAGAGCCTGATCAACATTGGGGTCATTATGATGGGCACAGATACCGCCCCAACCATGCTGCCTGTGGGTTAATAGCTTAGCAGGCTCTGGGGAAGAGAACAACTCTCTCTCTCTCTCTCTCTCTCTCTCTCTCTCTCTCTCTCTCTGAGCTTTGGATTGCTGAGACAGGGTCTCATTATGTAGCCCTGTCTCTCTTGGAATTCGTGGTGTAGACCAGGCTGGCATTGAACTCACAGAGATCCGCCTGCCTCTACTTCCTATGTTCCGAGTGAGATGAAAGGCATGAAAAGTCATGCCTTGCTATTAAAAAAATGTTTTAAATATTTATTTTTACTTATGTGTATGTTGGGTAGGGCTGGGTATGTGCATGTGAGCGCAGTGCCCACAGAGGACAGAAGAGGGCCTTGGTTCCTCTGGAGATAGAGTTACAGGTTGTGAGTACTGGGTGCTGGGAACTGAACTCTGTTCCTCTGAACTCTGCAAGGACAGTGGCTCTTAACTGCTGACCATCTCTGTAGCCTCTGTCTGCTTGAGCTGGGCTTGGCTTGTTACATCTGCTGTCTATTCGAGAGGAGGAGCTGAGATACTGAGCCTGACTGAGGCCTGTGGAGGTGGAGACCCTTTAGAGGGTCAGAGGTCGAATGAGATCCCCTGACCTTAGGATCTACCCCCAGGGTGCCTCTGACCTGGGTCTGTGTGAATACTTCCATGGGGTCACTGGGTGAGAGGTCTGACATTCAGTTTGTCACATGTCAGCAGCTCCTGAGGGCCCAGGATAGGGTGGATGTGGTGTGAGAGCTACTGCTTCCAGGTGGCCTCTTTGTCCCGGGATCCCTGTGAGAGTGGTTTCCCAGCGCTTGGTTCCTGAGTCCGAACCTGGGTTGGATAGAATGGAGCAGAGGCTGTGGGCTCCCAGCATTGGTGGTCAGCATCCATTGTCCTCTGTCCCCTGCCAGGTGGCTCTGGCCTTGTACCTCATAGCATGGGTACCTGATGTATTTATTTTTTAATCTTTAGAATATGTGTGTGTGTGTGTGTGTGTGTGTGTTTGTGTGTGTGTGTGTGTGTGAGAGAGAGAGAGAGAGAGGGAAAGAGGGGGAGAGAGAGAAAGAGAGAGGAGATCGTAAATGTATAGAGATCAGAGGACAAATCTGTGGAGTCAGTTCTCTGTGATGGGTTCTATGGGTCTAACTCAGGTTGCCTGGTTTTAGTGGCTTATCTTTAACTACTGAACCATCTCACTAATCCCACTAATGTGTTTTCTCACCTTACCTGCTCTGCCTGAGTTCCACCCAAAACACATCTGTTAATTAGCAGCCTCCCAGTCGGGTAGTGGTGGCTCACACCTTTAATCCCAGCACTTGGGAGGCAGAGACAGGTGCACCTCTGAATTCCAGGCCAGCCTGGTCCACAGAGTGAGTTCTAGGACAGCCAGGGCTGTTGCATAGGGAAACTCTGTCCCAAGACTAACAAACAAACAAAACCAAAAAGTAGCATCCCTCCCCCCTCCCTGTCACCACTGTATAATCAGAGTTCCCAGCCCTGGAAACACGCAGGGAGCCCCACAACACTCTGTCCTACTTCTGTTTCTCTTGCCGTCCTGACAGAAAAGCAGCAGCCTAGCCGGGGGAAATGGTTTCTCAGTTGACAGATCCAGGTTGTTACAGCTTAGTGGGGAAGTCTAAGTAGGAAGTGAAAACTGCTGGTCACATCATAACCGCAGCCAAGAGCAGAAGGAATTAGTACATATGTGCTTGTTTACCTGGGTTTAGAAGCTCAGGACCCCCTGCCTAGGGAATGGTGCCACCCACATGGGGCTGGGTCTTTCTGCATCAATCAATTTATAAGACCGTCCCCCACAGGCCAACTCAATGTAGACAATCCCTCACTGAGACTCTCTTCCGAGGTGATCCTAGGCTGTTGGAGTTGACAAAGCAAACTATCACAGATTCCAAGCCTGGCTCTGGGGCAGGGAGTGGGGGTCCTGGTCCCACCTGCTCTCTGCCAGGGCCTGTTTTTTTGGGTCCAGAGCATGGAGATTAGATATAGCAAGAGGGACAGAGCAAACCCCTGATGTAGCATCCTCTTGGGGTAACAGGTGCCACAGGAGATTGAGGAAGCCTGAGGTCCCTATCAGAGCAATTTATTTGTGGGGAGAATGTTCTAGAAGAGGAAAAAGAGGAGCAGAAGAGCCTCATGAGCTTGGGAGGCCCTTAGCTGGGCTTCCAGTCCGTGGCTCCGTCATATTTCCTGCTTGCCCCTCAGTTTTCCCATCAGCAAAATGGGAACAAAACAAGCTTGTAGGTGCTGACTGTGGTAAGAATGTTCTGGAAGCATTCGGAATACTGTCTGGGGCTAGAGATGTGGCTCAGTTGGTAGATTACATGAGTACTTGCCTAGCATGTATCCTGGTTCTATGTTCAATCCCCAGCACTGCACAAGTGGGTGTGGTGGTGTACCCCTGTAAACCCAGCACTCGGGAGTAGAAGCAGGTGTTCGAGATCATCCTTGGTTACAGGCACATGTGGTTTATGCTGTGCTCGGCTTCTGACCCAGGACCCTAGGCAGGCCTTCTTACCTGGGTTTGTTTGTTTAGTTGGTTTTGGCTTTGGTTGAGTTTGAGACAGCTTCTCACTATATGTAGCCCAGATTGGTCCTCAATCCTTCTGCCTCAGCCTGAGTTGTAGGGTTACAGGAATGCCCCTCCTCCCATCAGTCCCCTGCCCCACCCGTTCTGACTTTTCCTCTGGTGTCCTAGGCTGGCCTGAGAAGTGCAAGCTTCCTCACCTCAGGCTAAGAGATGAGCTCTGAAGCTCACGTTGCTGGGAGTGTCAGTGTCCCACGTGCTCCTGAGCAGACAGACCTCAGAAGTCTGAGAGCCACTGGGGAGGGTGTGGCGCCGTTTCCTACCGCCCTCCTCTCGCACTTTCCACCACCCGATCCTGCTTCAGTCACTGCCTCTCGTGCTGACGTCACGCCAGGACCGGTTTGGTCCCTGAGACTCCTACACCAAGCTTCTCTGGGACAGCTTTGGAGGGCGCCCGGGCTGCAAGGTAGGGGAAGCGCGGAGAGCAGCCACAACCAGGAGGACTGGGAAGGGACCTAGCAGGGACCTGACGGCCAGGGAGGATGCAGGTGGCGCTGCGGAGAGAGGGTTCCAGCCAGCGCAAGCCAGGGGGACGTCCAGGTGGTGGCGGCGGCGTGCCTCTGTACCGGGGTCCAGGGGATGCACAGGGTGGACTTGGGTGGAGGTTTGAGTGAGCCCGGAGACCGGGATTTGATACTTGCCACTCTGGTGGTCAAGTTCCAGACAGCTCGGAGCTGGGTCCCCAAGGGGCAGAGTGCAAACTCCCTGCCAGCAGCTGCTCCCCAGGCCCAGGCAACAGCCTTGCCATCTTGGGAGGGGGGGCGGGGTGGTGGCGATCAGGCTTTGGGAAAGCGCCCGAAGGAAGCATTTCCCAGCTGGGACCAGCTAGCTGTTGTGGGGTGTCCCCAGAGAGGCGAAGTCTCTGGCTACCCCGGCTGCGCCCTGACCTGTGTCTGGGAGGGGCTTGAGTGACCTCCAGGTGATGTCACAGCTCCAGGAAGGTAAGGCCACCACCTGTCAGTTCAAACAGCTGGTGCTCCGAACTTGTCAGAAGCATAGCTGCCTGGAAGGAAATTGGGTTGGAACTTGGGGTTCACAAGCTAGAGTGGGGTCTGCACGGGGGAGTACTCCCCCTGCCGTCTAAGCCCTGTTTCTCTTCCCCAAACCTTTCCTATCTTGCATTTCCTTCTCCTTGGGGCTGCTCAAGCTCCCTTGGAGATTTGGCCCTAAGTAAATGAACTGCTGCAGCTGCTGGGCTTTTTTTTGTGTGTGTGTAGTCTTCAATAACAAGGAACACAGTGTGATTCTTTTTAAAAGGCCTGGCGTCTGCTGGATGTTCTGATGCATGCCTGTAATCCTAGCAATTGGGAGGCTGAGGCAGGAGGATTGCTGCAAGTTTGAGGCCAGCCTGAGCTACATGATAAATCCCTGTCTCATTATAAAAATTAGGAGAGGTAAACAAACATGCTGGAGGTGGGGGACCCAATCTTGGTCACCTCAGTCTGGCTGCCTCTACACCGACCGACAAGCCTCTCTGGAGAGCTAGAGCCTGAGCAAGGGCATGCATGGTGTCCCAGGCTTTGAACAAAGCAGGACTGAGGAGAGGCAGCACAGAGGAAAGGAATCATGGTATAGCCGCAGAATGTCCCCTCATGGCCTCTCAGTCTTTGTCTAGACTTGTGGTTCTCAACCTTCCTAATACACTTCCTCATGTTGTGGTGACCTCCAACCATAAAATTATTTTCGTTGTTACTTCATAACTTTAATTTTGCTACTGTTACAAATTGTAATGTAAATATCGGACAAGCCGAATTGTAATGCAAATATAGGATAAGCATGATATCCAATACCTTATATGTGACCCCCAAAGGGGTCGCGACCCCCAGGTTGAGAACCCCTGGTCTAGAACCTCATTTTCATGCCCAAAGTTCATGGCTTGGACACCAGGATCTCCTGCCTCTCCCTGTGATCCATGGTAGTACTATTATTGTGCCTCAGTTTCCCTATATGAAACAATAGTATCTCTAGCTCTGTGAGGTCTCAAGGCTTGTGGGATGAAGGCAGGCTACTGGACAGCCACTGTCACGCTGATTAGCAGGAGACAGTGGCAGACCATGAAGAAACAGAGAGGCATCTTAGATTTTCTTTCTGAGGAGGATTCAGCATGGCTGAGAAGATGGGTGGGTGGGATGGGGTGGCCCCTCCCAGTCCCTGCAGCTTCTTCTGTGGCTGCTTTGGCTGACAGGATCACTTCCTCCTGCAGTTTCAGTCTCTGCACGAAGTGTAAGGTCTTATGAAGACTTGAGATGCAAGGTGGACAGAGAGTGGCTGAGAGTGGGGATAGGGGCAACCTCTAAGAACCTCAGAAGACAAAAAGGCCTGCTTGAGAGGAAATGCTGTCTGTATAGACATCCGGCCTAGCCACCTCAGAGAAGGACACAGGGGCTTGCTTACTTTGCTGCCCAACTCAGACCTTGTCAAACTAACCTCCAGTCCATGGTGGAAGGTGAGTTCTTTGGTCCTCACCTCCTGACTCTCCTCCATATCCTCTCATGCCCTATTGCCATTTGTTTTCCTACTTGTTTGTCTCGCTTTTGTTTTCTTTTAGTTTTTGTGAGATAGACTTTCACTATATAGCCTAGGCTGGCCTTGAACTCGTGGTGATCCTCCTAAGTATTGGATTTTCAGCTGGGTGTGTGAACATGCATGTAACCGCAGTACTTAGGAGGCTAAGGCAGGAGGCTCTTGATCCAGGCCTGGGCTGCAGAGTGAGACCCTGTCTCACTGACAATGAATATTTCCCATTTCCTGAGGCTTTGCCTGAGCAGGGACGATTGGCAGCAGTGAAGACCCTGACTAGTATCCGTGTCATGAGATGGGAATTGGCGCTCACAGGGAAGACCCTCTGGGGAGGAGAGGTTCCACAGTCAAGATTAGAGGGAATCTAAACTAAATCAGTAGTCAGGATCCAAGCAAGCTGTGCATCCCCGGACAAATGGCTTTTGCCTTTCTGAGCCTCAGTTTATTTGGCAATAAAATGGGTAAATATTGATAGCCATGCTTTAAGGCTGTCATAGAGGCGGAATGAAGTGTGGGATTAAAAATGGTCTTGGGCTTGGCAGAGTGTTCAGTGGGTACTGGACCCCCATAAACACAGGTAGAGCGGCCTACATCTGTAGCTGAAGCACTGTTGGGAGGTGGAGACAGGAGGATCCTCAGAGCCCAGGGGACAGCCGGTCAGGTTCAGTGAGACACCATGCCTCAAAAAATAACGTGGAAGGTGAGTAAGGATGTTGACCTCTGGCCTACACACACCCATCTCACTCACAAAGTGATCCTGAGTTTCTTCTTTTCTCTTTCTTTCTGTCTTTTTCAGTTTTTTGAGATAGGATTTTTCTATGTAGTCCTGGCTCTCCTGGAACTCGCTCTGTAGGCCAAGCTAGCCTGGAACTCAGAGATCCACCTGTCTCTACCTCCTGAGTTCTGGGATTAAAGGTATTTACCACCACGGCCTAGCTCCTAAGGAATTTTCAGAATGGCAGATGAGGTGGGCAAAATGTTGATCAGAGTGGTTCAGGACGTCTGTGATACCAGAGCCTCCCTTCTTTTCTCCTCTTGAGAAAGTTGTGAGGCAGACCCTCCTGATCTACTCCAGAGAAATGACATATAGACCATTTCCAGTTACAGAGAGGGTAATTCTGGGACTGGGGTGTGACTCAGTAGTAGAGCACCTGCCTAGAATCCCCCAGTGAGGGGCTGGGTGTGGCTCAGTGGTAGAGCCCCTGCCTAGAATCTCTCAGTGAGGGGCTGGGGTGGGCCTCAGTGGTAGAGCACCTGCCTAGAATCCCCCAGTGAGGGGCTGGGGGTGTGGCTCAGTGGTAGAGCACCTGCCTAGAATCCCCCAGTGAGGGACTGGGGGTGTGACTCAGTGGTAGAGCACCTGCCTAGAATCCCAGAGTGAGGAGCTGGGGGTGTGGTTCAGTGGTAGAGCCCCTGCCTAGAATCTCTCAGTGAGGGGCTGGGGTGCGCCTCAGTTGCAGAGCACCTGCCTAGAATCCCAGAGTGAGGGGCTGGGGGTGTGGCTCAGTGGTAGAGCACCTGCCTAGAATCCCCCAGTGAGGGGCTGGGGTGTGGCTCAGTGGTAGAGCACCTGCCTAGATTCCCCAGTGAGGGGTTCGGGGTGTGGCTCAGTGGTAGAGCACCTGCCTAGAATCCCCCAGTGAAG
>CAJQZJ010032807.1:877610-889965 GCA_907164525.1 Lophiomys imhausi
TTCAAGGGCCCTCATGGCTCCAGCCTCGTGTTGGCTCCGGGGTGGTTGACCCCCAGCAGCTCCCTTGCTAAACATAGCAACCTCAGCCGATGTTTCTTCCCACAGAGACTCCACACTTGGACCCGGGTGATGGTGGATATGTGGTCAGGTCAAGAGGCTGGGGAGCCCTCTGTGTCAGAGGATACCTTGCCCTTCAGTGCCGACTCAGGGATGGGCTGCGACAGTGACATGGAGCCTGTCACCAGCCCATCAGAGCCTGTCACTCCTGAGGCATGGAGTCATGCCTTCCCCGATGGGCCCGAACTAGGGTCTGAGGATGGACTGAGCTCTCTAGCGGCCTCGGAAGTGTTGCTGAAACTTGGAGGTCCCGTGGAGGCCATCCAGGAGTACGGGCAGTGGCTGGATGCATGCATCCGGGCCCTGGAGAGGGAGGCCGCTGAAGAGGACCTGGCCCAGGTAGATGGGGCTGTGGATGCCCTGGGCCGCTGGGAGATGTTCACAGGGCAGCTCCCAGTGACCAGGCAGCACGTGGCCTGCAAGGATAATAATGTGGGGCTGCGCAGGGTCCTGGGGGACAAGTTCTTTTCTTTGAGGCAGCGGCTAAGCTCTCGAAGACTTACCAAAGCCAGTTCTTCCCACTGCCGCTGGGGGGCGGAGAATTAATGCAGCAGGATGGACCGTCCAATTGGGAGAAGTCAACTCCTGGCAATTTTTTTTTTTCCCTCTGAGGATACCAACCAACCATGTGAGTGAGGGTATTCTGGAATCTGCAGGGTTAAAGCAAAAGTCCCCAGAAGGTGAAGAATGTTCCTTGGGTGCTTAACCACGGGGTCCCCATGTTGTGTGGCCTGCAGCCATAGCTGAGAGGCAGGAGGTAGCCACATGCTTGCTTCTTCCCTGCAGGAGGGGGCTCTGGTCTGTCTAGTTACTCACAGCTGGAGCTCTGGGCCACCCTGCAGCATGAGTTATGTGGCTGGCTGGCTGTGTGTGTATCTGTGCACATGAGTGGAGCTGCCCACAGAGGCCAGAAGAGGGGGTCAGAACTCCTGGATGCCATTACAGCAAGTTGTGAGCCACCCAAAGTGGGTGCTTGCAATTGAATTCAGGTCCTCTGCAAGTGCGGTACACACCTTTAATGCCAAAGCCATCTCTCCAGCACTGTTATCTGTCACTGGCACCGGGTTCTTTTCTGTGGCTCGACTTCCTGCTCATCAGGGCTGGCACAGGTCTTTGAGAAGCTCCTGATGGGATCTGTGCCCTAGGAGGCTGGCCATTTCTTCTGACAGGTGTGGGGTGGTGGGGGTGCAGGTACATGGGGTTGGTCGCGGAAGGCAGAGGCCACTTCTCCAACCCCGAAGCCGTTGCTGGTGCTGTCCAGTGAGGCTGGTGTGGTGGCAGTGGTGGTTCAGTTCCTCCATCTCTGATGACGTTTTTCCTGTTTCCATCTATATCAACTCCTGACTGAGGGTGTTAAAAGTATCCATCCACAGCTGTGTTGTTTCCCCCCTTTGTTTTTGTGTCATGTAGTGTTGAAGCGGTCACACACACACACACACACACACACACACAATTGTTTTCCTGAAGTGACCCTCATTGTTCTCAAATGCTCCAGCTGGCTAGGGATGCCTGAGGAGGAAAGAGGGCAGGCTCTTGTCTCTTTCCATGGTGGACAGAGGCAAGTAGAGGGGAGGATGTGCATCTTGTAGGTGAGTGGCTGTGTTCGTTTCTTTTTCGTGGCTATGACAAAACACAGGAGCAAATCAACCTAAATCTCACCTGTGGTGGTCTAGCTCCTGGGCTTTTAGGCTGTGGTGAGGTAGGAAATCACAGTGGGGGCAGTGTGCATGGAGCAGAGATGCTTGCTCACCTCACAGAAGCCAGGAAGCGAAGTGGAGGGGGCCAATGAGACACCACCCTTTAAGGGAACATTCTCACGATTCCTTCCAGCCAGGCTCTGCCTCTAAGTTCCTATCACCCCCTCCCCCTCCCTTGATTTTTTGTTTTTGTTTTTTTCCTTTTTGAGATAAGGTCTCACATAGTCCAAGGTTGAAGGGGATGCTAGACCACCTGAGGGATGTGTCCACACACAGGTCTGTGGGCAGCATCATGGTGAGCCACTCCGTGGATCCAACAGGCAGAGACAGCCAGGTTCTGGGGAGACAGGCAGCTGTGCCCAAGCCTGCCTGGAAGGCCAGGGAAGGTCTTGGAAAGGAACACTTTGCGTGTGTGTGCGCACCTGTGTGTGCATGTGCAGGCCTGAGTTCCACCTCAGCTGTTTGCTTTTTTGTTTTTGTTTGTTTGAGACGGGGTCTCTTTACCTAAGCCCTGGTTCTCTTGGAACTCACTATGTAGACCAGTCTGGTCTGGAATTCATAGACATCCAACTGCCTCTGCCTTCCCAGTGCTGAAATTAAAGGCGTGTGCTACCACACCCGGCCTACTTTGCTGTTTAAAAAACATTTTTTTTTAATTAATTCTTTTGAGAATGTCCATCTTGCTTTTTGAGACAGGGTCTCTCATTAGCAGTGTAGGCTGGTCAGTGAGTCATTAGGGAGCTACCTGTCTCTCTCTCTGCAAAGCTGGGATTAAGAGCTACCATGTGGGTGTTGGGAATTGAACCCTGGTCCTCTTGTGCTCTTAACTGCTGAGCCTTCTTTCCAGTCCCTACCCCCATTTTATTTCCCATTTATTTATTTATTTATTTTTGTTTTTTTGAGACAGGGCTTCTCTGTGTAACAAAGCCTGGCTGTTCTGGACTCACTCTGTAGACCAGGCTGGCCTTGAACTCACAGAGATCTGCCTGCCTCTGCCTCCCAAGTGCTGCAATTAAAGGCGTGCGCCACCATGCCTGGCTACCCCCGTCTTTTTTATTTGGGTGCTGGGGATCAAGTTTGGGTCCCAAGCACCTTTACTGGCTGAGATGGTATTGCTCTATCCCCTTGGGGATCACAACTCAACAGGTTGCTCAGCCTCCCACAAGCAGAGACGACAGGTGTCCATCACCACGTCCCGCTAGCTCACTTCTCTAATGAAGAATCTTAGTGTGTGTGAAAGGCAGGTGAATGAAGGGACACGTACTCCACAGCACGTGCGTGGACTGAAGAAGACAACTCTTGGAGGTTAGCTCACTCTGTGGGTTCTGGGGATTGAACTCGGGCCATCAGGCTTGCGTGGCAATCACTTCCATGGCAATCACTTCCATCTGTTCAGCCACCTCAGCAGCCCAGCCTCACTTCTGAAAGCAAGTGTGCATGGCACAGAAAGCTGAGGGGGTGGCCTCAGGAAGCTCAGCACCGTGGTGCTGAGTGAGAGCAGAATGTCTGCCTCTCACCAGCACCCCTGCCTTTGCTCGCTGTGCTCTCTGAACTCTGCAGGAAAATAGGCAGAATAAGGGGGAGGGGCACACAAATGGCTGGGGACCTGCACCCCGACCCCTGGGCAGTCCCCACTCAGCTCTGCTGAAGCTTCTGGAAGCTTCCACACCCTTACCTCTCCACAGGGTGGGAAGCTGGAAGCACACTCAGGTGGAAACACTTAAGTAGCACAAAACCAGTCCAATGAGATGGCCCAGTGGGTAGAGGTGCTTCCTATGTGAGTCTAATAATCTGAGCTTGCCCCTCAAAACCCATGTAACTGTGGAAAAAGAGAATCTATTCCACAAAGTTGTCCTTTGACCTCCACAAACATGCCGTGGCATACTTGCACACACATGCAATAATAAAATACTAATACAACAGAGACCCCAGGGAGTCAACCCCTCTGCAGACTGAGGCAGGGGGTTTGTAACCTGCCAACTATCACAGGGAACACGGCATGCTGGGTGGGGCTGAACCCACAGTGACCCCCAGATGTTTCTTGGAAATTGCCTTTTAAAACAAGCCTCTTGACTTAAAACTTGTTTTCATTTGCCTCTTACCCAAGAAGCAGAGCTCAAAAATAAACCTGAGTTATTTTGGGCTCATAACAGGCGGCAAGAGGTGATACTAGGGAATGCTGAGCCAGGGAAGGGCTGCCAGCCACCATCCACCGGTCCTTTACATTTCTTGTAGCAGATTTCAGAAGCTGGGTTTTTGGGGCTTGGGCTGGGGATGTAGCTCAGTTGGCAGAGTGGTTGCCTAGCCTTCAGGAAGCCCTGGGTTCTATTTTCAGTGCTGGGGTCAATATAAACCAGGCCTGGTGGTACCCAGATATAACCTCAGGACTAAAGAGATGGAGGCAAGAAGACCAGCAGAAGTCCAAGGTTAGCCTCAGATATACAGCAATGGACAATTAGAGGCCACTGTGGGATTCATGAGACCCTGTCTACTCAAGCATGAGAACCTGAGTTCAAATCCCCAAGAACCCACATAAAAAAGCTATGTATGGTCAGTTATACCTGTAGGCCCAGTGCTGCGGAGTGGGAGGGGAGATGGGAGGATCACTGGGGTTTCCTGGGTGCCAGCACAGCTCCAGGTTCAGCAAGACCCCGTCTCCAAACAGAGTATTCACAGGCCGGCCAACTTTATGGAGACTTCTCCAGGGACGTTAGATTCGGAATGTTGACAGTTAAAACCATCCACCATGCCAAGGACTGAATAAAAAGGACAAAGCCAGTTACTGAGACCCTCAGTCCTGTGGAACAAGAGCTCTGCCAGGATCGCGCTCATTAAAAAAATAAGGCAAACTCATTGCTGGTGAGAAGGTGCCAAGGAGACAGCTGGGAACAAATCCCTTTACTCTGCCCACCAGCGCCAGGGCTAGAAAAGGAAGCCCCTAACTACCATGCTTCCCAGCATTGTTCATGGTGCTCCTCGGCAGAGGCTGGAGCCAATATTTTTCCAACAAACTACCTGGTGCTGCAAACATTGCACAGCACCCTGGCTAGTTCTCAGTGTTTCTGTGAACAACTCCTGTTATTTGGTGTGTGTGTGTGTGTGTGGGGAGGTGCGTATGTCCACATGCCTGAGTGCAGATCAGAGGATGGACATAGTGTCCTGACCTATTACTGTCCCTGCCTATCCCTTTGTGGCAGTCTCTCACTGAGAGCTGCCCTGGGGGCCAGCAAGCACTGGTGACTCTCGTCTGTCCTCCACAGTGCTAGGGTTACACAATTTTATGGGGGTGCTGGGATTTGAACTTGGATCCTGTTTGTGCCATAAGTGCTCTGACCTGTTGAACCATGGCTTATTGTTGAGATAGGGTCTCATGCACACAGGCAGGCCCAGGTGTAAGCAGCAGTAGATGGTCTTCAACTTCTGCTCTCGAGGGTTATGACACTGTACCTGGAGTACATTTTAATGTATTTGCCTCATTGCATCACATGTGTTTTGGGGACTTTTGCTTAAAAGAAGGCATTTCTGATGGCTCGCTGACCTGCCAGGTTCAGGTACATGGAATAAAAAATTTGCAATTAAAAGAGTGAATCTTTAAGTGAAAAAGGCTGTGTGCCTTTGGGATGGAAAAAATGATAAATTGAGTTGTCTCTGAGTGGCAAGCAAAAAACCAAGGACTCATCTTAACCAACATCTAGAGGTGTGATGCTCACATCTTCAAGCCAGATCCACCATCAGTGCCAACAAGGTGCGGCTCGGAGAGCAGCTGGCCCTGGGCTACTGTTCCAGTGAAAACTCTAACAAGCCAAGAAGCTCCAGACTCCTGAGCTGACCAGTCAGAAGACAGCTTGGCTATTATTTTCGTGTAGGTCTGCACATGTGGGGGCCATCCTTGGGGGCTGGCTATTCCCCAGGCGGTGTCCACCATGCTTACTGAGACAAGGTGTCTTACTGGGGCCTGTCCCCCTGTCTCTGCTTCTCCAGAGCTGAGATTACGAGTACAGGCGCCATACCTGGCTTTTCATATAGGTTCTGGTGGGCCAACTCAGGGCCTGGTGCTTGTGTGGAAAGCACTTTTCTGACTGAGCCATCTCCCCAGACCCCCGTTTTTTTTTCTTTCTCTCCCCCCAACCCCCTCTGTGTAACAGTATGGGCTTCTCTGTGTAACAGTATGGGCTATCCTGAAACTGGCTTTGTAGACCAGGCTGGCTTCAAACTCACAGAGATCCGCCTGCTTCTGCCTCCTGAGTGCTGGGATTAAAGGTGTGCCCTACCACGTCTTGCTTGTTATTATTTTCTTTACCTTATCAATGTGGGGAAATGGCAGGACTAGAAATCCTAATGACTTCTATAAATTACAGAGCAAGTCAAGAACCTTTGTACAGAGGGGTTAAGGATGCTTTGCAGAACACCCCCACATGCGCGTTCTTTAACATTAATAGCCTACTAGACAGAGAGCAGTCTGATTTTTAGGACGTTTATTGTTACACTTTTTTTTTTTTTGCAGTAATAGATGAGGCACAGATACCTCCCGCTTCTCCAACACTGCAACAAAAAGGACAATAGTCAAGGGTAACAGTGAAATTAAAATAAAAAAAATACAAAAGCCTAAGGTCTGGGAGACAAACTCGACTACAATCTATGTGTAGAAACTATTAAATGATTCCAGCTTCACCTTGCAAACACTGTCTCCTTTTCCAATTGCACCACATCACGGATCACAGAGTGGGGGTGTCCTAACTGAGAGGACATGGCCAGGCTCAGCTCGCTAGGGCGGTGGGCCTCTGGACATCCACCTGCACTCTGCTCAGGCTCAGCTCGCTAGGGCGGTGGGCCTCTGGACATCCACCTGCACTCTGCTCAGGCTCAGCTCGCAGGGCGGTGGGCCTCTGGACATCCACCTGCACTCTGCTCAGCTAGTTGGAAGTTCACATCTTGCTGCTCAAGTGCTGCCAGCTTTGAAAGTGACTGGTATATGTCAGGCTGTCAGAGGGACAGAGCTCTCTCCGACAGACAACCCCACATTTACCTCAGTCATAGGGGCTCCCAAGAGTGGCCAGGAACAGTTTGTGTCTGCCTGGGGTCTCAGCACTGACTGAGCACATAGGGCACCTGGCAAGGGATGCTCAGTGTGGACCTGAGACCCCCAAGGAGCCCCTAAAGATTGCTGGTCCCTGGCACTAACCTGGCCACATCCCCTCAGCTTGTGAAGACTTGGTGAAACAGGAAGAATGGCTGCTTTCTTCCCAAAGGAAAGAGCCAGAAGCCCAGCAAATGCTGATATAAACCCTTGAGCACGAGAGAGAGAGAGAGAGAGACTGACTGACGATTTCCTAGTCAGAGCACTGTAGTAACAAGGGGCTTCAGAAGCACCCCATGTCTCCTAGCTTAGCATCTGCTCCAAGAATCCTAAGTGTCTGGTGGCTGAAATGAGTCAAGACCAGTACACAACAGGGACCAAGTGTCAGGAGCAGTGTGGCTGCAGACAGGGCCCTTGGATGTGTTACTGAGCTAAAGAACACTCTGGGGCCAGAGATTTGTTTCAAATGGTAAAAGTTACAAGCCCCACCCCAGCCTCAGGGAAGAAATTAATGTACAGAGGGGCAGGCCTGGAATGCAACATATTGTAAAACAGTGGCACCTGCCAGGAAGCTGGCCAGGCCCGGCGGAGGCTTGTGCTGACGTCCCCTGCCTTCTGGACCCTCATGGACCGGGTGCCTGAGGCTCTGAGGGTACCTACTGGCTTTGTGTACACAGCAACAGAAGGCGGCCGGCAAGCAGCTCTGAGAACAGAGTGCATTGTGCGAAGGCAACGGTGAGGGGTGGTGTGCACAGCCCAGGGCTTCTGCTGAAGGGCCAGTGGCTGGGGCCCACCAAGCAGCCAAGGCATGAAGAGACGCTTTGGAGTTGGAGGGCCTCTCTAGCCCACTTTTAGAGCCCAGGACAGGGAATGCTACATGCCACCAACTGTCAAGTAAGGCATAGGAGCCTCCTACAAGGCCACTTGGTTGTATGTCTTTGCCACTGGCTGTGGAGGGATAGGGGAAGGAGTAGAGAGCACCACTATGTGTACACAGGGTGGCCACAGCTACTCCAGAGGCCACCTCTCCACGCTGTGGCCCACTGGGCATGCAACAAGGTGAGCTGCTGCTGCTGGGGCATTAAGGCAGGTTCACAGCTCCCACCTTGTTCTCTACAGCAGGGAGTGGGGACACCTGGCTCGGCAGCTAGGCTCATCCTGATATGCCTGGAGTGGGGACTCTGAGGGCGTTGGCACATTTTAAAGGCAGTGTGTTCACTTTGGGAGACTTTGGGAGGTGGCACTGTGGCCTGAGCTTGGACACTCTGAGCTTAGCAGCATCGCGTGCCTCTCTACAGCCTAACACGAGGCTAAGCTTCCGAGTTGGTGTGAGTCTCAGTGAGAACCTGCAAGTCAGAGGGAAGAGCCATCTGCAAGAGCCATCTGCAAGGCCAGTTGGGTTTGTGTTTCTGTCATTACTGAGAGCACGTGTGTGCCATGCACACCCGAACCTTGGTTGTGTCAGCAACGAACAGTTTCTATAAGGAGGAAGAAAGCTGTATTACCAGGTTTTACAGACCAAGCCCAGAGCGATGGTGTGGATTCAGTAGTTTCACAGTCCCCGGATTCAGTAGCTATCACTGACACTTCCACGTCCTCTTGCCTGGAGCCTGCTGGTGTGGCTGGTAGTCCAGCATTCTTGAGCCAGGTATTAGATGGTGTGGATTTGAGATGCCCACTGCAGGTCCACGCAGGCGACAGACACATCAGAGACACATGACCATGGGCCATGGAGGCCACGAGAGGACGGCAGAGGGGCTGTCTCTCACTGCAGCATGATGTCTTTCAGGTTCTCCTGCAGGATCGTGTCCTTCACAGCATGAAACACGAAGCGGATGTTCTCGGTGTCTATGGCAGTGGTGAAGTGGTGGAACAGGGGCTTGCTGCGGTTCCGGCGCTTCCTGTCGAAGCACTGCACCAGGTAGCGTTGGACGTCCTCCAGCCGGTGCGGGTCGCCCTTGAAATCTGGGAAGTGCTTCCTAATGCTCACTGACTTCACCTTCTCCACCAGGAGGTCCATCTTGTTGAGGAAGAGGATGATGGAGACGTTGAAGAAGAGCTTGTTGTTGACGATGGTCTCGAAGATGTTCATGGACTCTACCAGCCGGTTGGTGCGCCTATCCTCCATGAGGACCTGGTCATACTCGCTCGAGGACACCATGAACAGGATCGACGTGATCCCGTCAAAGCACTGGAACCACTTTTGGCGCTGTGACCTCTGGCCACCCACATCCACCATCTTAAATGGGATTTTCTTTATAATGAAGTCATGTTCCACGATTCCCTTGGTGGCCTTTCTGGCCAGCAGGATGTCTTGCTTACTGGGGAAGTAGTTCTGGAAAACATGAGGAAGGAAGGAGGAAAACCAGGGAAGGATGAGCATACAAAAGCTGGCAGAAAGACAGGATACAGGAGAAAGATACATGGACTTTTGCAAGAACATTTAACCAAATGCCAAAAGCAAGTCCCAGTGACAGAACTGTAAATCCATCTTGCAACAAAATGACAGGATTAAGCACCTCATTTTGCAATGAATACAAGCTCTCTAGCTTGAGACAGAATGACCACAACCTTCAGTTGGGTGTCATGTAAAAACCTTGTCCAGTGTTTTTCGCTAGAAGAAATTAAACATTGTTTTCATTTGTTTCACTAACACAGATATTGTTTATTTTTCTAGCTTCCAGAGTATGTATGTTCTAAAACCTTCCCATTACTAATTTAATTTAGGTTGTGTAACATGATCTAAATGAAACCTTTAAGATATTTAGTGTGTTTGGCTTGGAAGCTTTTTTCTTTTCTTTTCTTTTCTTTTGGTGCTGAAGATAAAATGTAGACCTTCTCTACCAGTGAGGCATGCCCTACCACTGAGCCACACCCCAGCCCCTCACTGGGGGATTTTAGGCAGGTGCTCTACCACTGAGCCACACCCCCAACCCCTCTCTGGAGGATTCTAGGCAGGTGCTCTACCACTGAGCCACACCCCAGCCCCTCACTGGGGGATCCTAGGCAGGTGCTCTACCACTGAGCCACACCTCAGCCCCTCACTGGGGGATTCTTTCCTAAGACCAGCTGTATAGAGCTGAGCAGGAACCTGACAGATGATCGATTCACAGCAACTAGATGTGATGAGCTGGCCCATGGTGTTGCTGGAGCCCCATTGTCTGCTTTGGTCTCCAAACCAAGTTTTCTAACCCTGGATGGCAGACTGGGGTAGTGGGAGAGGAGAGCTACTCACCAGCTGGCCAATCCTGTCCAAGTTATCTAGGAAGTACTTCACCGATTCACCCTGTCATGAAGAAAAACAGTGACAGCTCAGTCTTGATGGAGGGAACCATGGGAACAGACAGAAGGATGGAGCTGGGGTGGGGGCAGCAGGGGCAGCAGGGCTGTCCTGCAAAGTCCAAGGGGGCAGACAGAGTCTGTGCGCTGCTTGGTTTTCTGTTAACTCGGTGCAAGCTCGAGTCATCCAGGAAGACAGACTACCAATTGAGGAGTTCATCCAGCAGACTGGCCTGTAGGCAAATCTCTGGAGCATTTTCTTGGTTAGTGACTGATGTGGGAGCACTGAGCCTACTGTGAACAGTGCCACTCCTGGGCCGGTGGTCCTTGGGTCCTATAAAAAATGTAGATGAGCAAAGCAGAAGTGAGGCAGTGAGCAGTGTCCCTCCATTGCCTCTGCACCAGCTCCTGCGCTGACTCCCCTCGATGATGGACTGTGAGGTGGACTGTAAGCCTAATAAGGCTTTCCTTCCCCAGCTGCTTTGAGCTGCAGCGATGGAAGGTGAAATGGGACAGTACACACAGTTTACACATAACCCAGGTGTGGGAGCACTCATCTATCACCCCAGCTCTTGGGAAGCTGAGACAGGTGGATTACCACAAGTTCAGGGCTAACTGGGCTACACAGTGAGTACTAATCCAGGTAGGTTTATAGAGCAATGCTCTATGTCAGAGAAACAAAACAGCAACCAAGCAAAAATAATCCCTAAACTCCGCAACATTTAAAAAAAAAAGAAAAAAGCCGGGGCTGGAGAGATGGCTCAGCGGTTAAGAGCAATGACTGCTCTTCCCGAAGACTTTCAATTCCCAGCACCTACATGACAGTTCACAACTGTTCGTAACTCCAAGATCTAACAGTCTCACACAGACATACTTGCAGGCAAAACATCATTCCACATTAAAAAAAAAAAGCTGTTTTAGGCTGGAGCTGTGGCTCAGTTGCTAGAGTATTTATCTAGCATGCAGCTTAGAGCCCTCAGCTCTAACCCCAGCACTACACAAACTGGTGTGGTGGGCATACCTGTAATTCTAGCACTATGGAAGTGGAGGCAGGAGGATCAGGAATTCCAGGACACTCTCAGCTACAGAAGCAGTTTGAGACCAGCTTGTAATATGAGAGACCCCATCTCAAAACAAACACGCATCCCAACAGCTGTTATTCCCACAGCTCCAGCCCCAGACTAAAATTCTTTTTCATGCTTCCCTGCAGCCTTCTGGTGTAGACGTGGATACTGGTGTCTCTGGGCTACACCAGCAGCAAGGGCTGGGGCTAGAAGTAAAACTATGGCTGGAGTGTGGCTTTGCCTCTGATACACATGGCCCAAGGGGCTTTGGGTGCTGGTCTGTAAAGACACTAAGTCCTGAGGAGAGGGGACAAGGAAGGACAGGCAGTCCAGTTTCTAGAAGCACTTTGTATGATTCACAGCACACAATGAGGAGAATCTTTAGTGATGAGTCTTTCTGCTGGACACAAACTGAGCCACCGAGCAGCTAATGCCTCTCCCTGTGTGCATCACTCATGGCCCTGCCCTTTGGAGTGCTGGGTAACTGCATGAAATGGTACTCACAGGGCCAGAGAGGAGCCAAGGGGTTGTCAGGGGTGACTAATGGGAGTGACACACAGGAAGTACTGAGTAAACAGTGTGCAAAGCTTCCTTTAGAAATCAAAGGCTGGGCTAGCAAGATGGCTCAGTGGTAAGAGCACTCGCTGCTCAGGATGACTTGGGTTTGATCCCTGGAACCTATGAAGGCAGAAATTGAGAACTGACTCCATTGACCTCTATATGTGTGCCATAGCGTGCACGTGCCTATGTGCATTCACACACAAAATAAATGTAATAACAAAAAAAAAAAAAGAAAAGAAAAAAGCTGAAGACTGGAAGACAATTCCTCCATGAATGCTGAAGAGTGTAGCTCTCTACATTCCATGAGACACTTAGACTGAAAGATGACAGTAAGCTTTGGTTCACCTACTGCCGCCACTTCATACATTCTCACAATAGTGTACAAAGGCAAGGTCTCTCTCTCTCTCTCACACACACACACACACAAGATGGCACTGAAACAAAGAGTATTCTCTTGTTTGATGCATGTGTGGGTGCAGTGTATGTGCAGGGTGGCTGTGCGTGTGCATGCCCGTGTGTGTGTGTGTGTGTGTGTGTGTGTGTGTGTGTGTGTGTGTGTG
>CAJQZJ010032807.1:891465-906046 GCA_907164525.1 Lophiomys imhausi
CTCTCTCTCTCTCTCTCTCTCTCTCTCTCTCTCTCTCTCTCTCTCTCACACACACACACACACACACACACACACACACAGAGACACAGACAGACAGACACACACACATGCACGCACACACACACACACACAATCACCTGTCTACCTGTACACTACAGGGCATCTGCAGCTTTAAGTTGTTATATTGTAGGGATTTGTTTTGTTTCTTGGTTTTTTGACACAGGGTTTCTCTGTGTAGCCCTGGCTGTTCTGAAACTTGCTCTGTAGACCAGGTTGGCCTTGAACTCACAGAGATCTGCCTGCCTCTGCCTCCTGAGTGCTGGGATTAAGGTGTGTACCACCATGCCTGGCTATTGTGGGCATTTGTTTTCCAGCTATAGACAGCAGTATTTTAGGGTAAGGAACTATGACCCATTTATAAAATGTCACGTTCCCTAGTATGCCACCAGCAGGCCCTCGAGCCTCAGAGGCCCTGGTTACTGCATAAAGATACACATCTTCACCCATTAAAACCCTTTGGAGAGTCTTTTTTGTTGCTGTTTTTTGAGACAGGGTCTTAGTTAGGTATGGCTGTTGTGGAATTCACCATGTAAACCAGGCTGACCTTGAACTCAGACAGATCAGGAGGCAGATGACCCTGCCTCCTGAAGGCTGGAGTTAAAGATATATGTCACAACGCCTGGCTTTCCACATGAGTGTCTGTGTGTGTGTGTATGTGTGTGACAGAGAGAGAGAGAGAAAGAGAGAGACAGACAGACAGACAGGAGAGAAAGGGAGGACAACGTGCAAGGAGCTGGCTCAGGGGCTGACTGGCACCTTTACTGACTGAGCCATTTTGTAAGTCCAATGTGTACTTTTCAAGGCTGACTATACAGACAGCCTTTCTTAGTTTAGTGACCCCTTGACTGTCCACTGTCTAGCACCTGTGTAGACCCCCTCCAAGTCCCCAGCACTAGAAAGATCCAGCCACTGGCAGAGCTCCAATCAGTAAACCCTATGGGTTATTGGGAAGTTGTAACCTTAAAAATGAGTGAGTCAGGACCTGTTTCTTCAGCTTCTGGAAAGCCCCTGGATTTTTATCCCATTCCCAAACAGAGCAAAGACTTGGAAACCAAAACATGCAGTATTCAAGTTTTCAATAATCCTTGCATTAGGCATGAAGACTAAGCTGGATGGTGGTGGCGCACGCCTTTAATCCCAGTACTTGGGAAGCAGGGGCAGGTGGATCTCTGAATTTGAGGGCAGCCTGGTTTACAGAGCAAGTTCTAGGACAGCCAGGGCTACATAGAGAGAACCTGTTTCAAAAAACAAACACAAAAAGAAATGAAAATTGAGAGGGCCCCCATCCCCCAGTTGGGGACTGGACCTACCGCCTCACATGCTAGGCAAGGATCTATCACTAAACCCGAGCCTTCTCTATTTTTCATTTTGAGACAGGCTCTGGCTAAATTGCCCAGGCTAGCCTTGATCTTGTAATCCTCCTGTCTGAGCTTCCACAGTTGCTGAGTTGGCAGGCCTGTGCTATCAGGGTTAGGTCTGAGGACATTTTCAAAGCCAACAATCCCAAACACGTATCTACATCACAGCAATGGGATCCTGACACTCTTCACAGGTGAGGGGATGAGCAAAAGGCAGCTGGCTTGTTTCTGGCAGGAAGGTAACCCTGACTGTGAGGAGGTCTCCTGGACTCTGAGTCTGCTGGGAGAGGCTGCTGCAGACAGCCACCCAGTGTGAAGGCGCCACTATCTAAGTTCAGTGGACACCTGGCTCAGCCCTGCCATCAACACAGCACCACAAACATGGAGGCTATGATCACCCCATGCACATAATGTATCTCAAAAAATGAAACGTTTGCCTAACAAGTCAGGGTAAAAATTTCTTTTTTGGGGAGGGTGGTAACAGCACAGCCTCACTCTACTAGGCTGGCCTCACACTCACAGAAACAGCGCTGCCACACCCAGCTAGTAACATTTCTCTTCCTCTTTTTTTTTGAGTTAGGGTCTCATTGTCGCTCAGTGGCCTCCACCTCTCAAGTGCTGGGATTACAAGCATGTGCCACTATGCCTGGTCTTACAAGTATTTAAAACACAGGGAAAACTGAACACAACAGTAGTTATAAAAATTTATAGCTAAGCCAGGAATGGTGGCACACATCTACAATGGCAGTCTTGGAAAGACTGAGACAGGGGTATCCCAACCCAGCCTAGGGTACAAAGAGAGGCCCAGTTGCACATATAACAAGGAAAACCAGACCTCCCTAATGCATACACCATGCTTCCTAGGAGCCATACCCTGCTGAGGCCTTTGGCTGCTACTGCTTTCTGAAAAGGAAGAGGCAGGTGTCATTGTCTTCCAGCTACAGATGCCAAAATAAGGTGGAAGTTAAGGGGCTGGTCCAGGTGCAGCTAAGTTGTGTGTTTCTGCAGTTTACCAGCTAGCAGTATTTAGGTGACAAAACACAAGAAAGATAAAGGAATATGTGGCCCGAACTAAGGACAGTGGCTTAGTCTTCAGTTTTTTAAAAAAAGTCCAACAAGCATTTGTCCAAATGGGCTACTGGAAAAGAAAAACTATCAACACTGCTAAAATTAAAAGCAAGGAAGCTGAGGTAGGAGGAACACATGAATTAACCTGGGCAACAGAACAAGATCCTGACTCAACACAGCTAACAATAACCAAACAAACAAGCGAACAGCTAGGGATACTAACCAAAGTGGTAGCAACAGGTCTGTAGTCACAGAACTAGGGAGACTGACAAGAGTCCAAGACTACCCTAAGCTACACAGTGAGACTCCATCTCAAAAGCCAGGGCTGAAAATGAAGGTTAGTGGCAGAATGCTTATACAGCATGCCAAGCCCTGGGCTCTATCCCTAGTACCCCCCACCCCCGCACATATATACATCACACACACATATATATACATCACACACATATACATATCACACACATATACATCACACGCCCCTATCTTGCTTAATTCAAACACAGTACGGGGAAATCATTTCTTCTCAGTTGAAGAAACCAAGGTTAATTTGGCCATGGTCAAAAATCTAGTAAAAGGTGGGGAGATGCTCAGTTGGTTAAAGTGTTTGCAACTATGAGGATCGGAGTTTGGATCCCCATGTAAGAGCTGGGTGGAGACTCACATTTGTCACTCTAGTGCGTGTGTGTGTGTGTGTGTGTGTGTGTGTATGTGTGTATGAGAGAGAGAGAGAGAGAGAGACCCTGTCTCAAAAGCTAAGATGAAAAGTGACAGGATAAAACACTAAATGTCAATCTTTCGGCTTCTACACGTATGTCCACACACATGCACAAATACTCATAACACACACAGACACAGACACACCCATGTCTGAACTCTTCACCTCACTATGTGCATGGCCTGAGAACTGTGGACTGCAAAAAGCTTCTGCCCAGACTTGCTGCTCACAAGTGAAGTGCAACTGTGTCTCCCACTGACTACACTAGGCCATCTAAATAAAGGCAGTACTCCCCTGAGAAGGCAAGGGACACAGAGCTGCAAGACAATAAGGGGCCAGGCATATGAAGTCCCTCCCACTTGGTGGTGGAGGCTTGCCAAAGGGAGGGGTCACAGAGTCTTCCTGCTGGATATGATAGGGCCTCGACCTCCCCCACCACAGGCTGAACAAAAGGGAAAGAAAGAAAAGGCTCAAAGCAGCTTCTGCCTGCCAGACACTGAGTCATCCCTGATGTGGGGGCAGTGGGCTCTCTGAAGCAAGAAGAGGCAAGCTCTGCCATGCAGCCCAGGCGCTGTGGCCAGCTGGGAGGCCAGGCAGCAGGCATGGAGGCCCGGGCTCCCCTGTGGGGCCTGCCCAGGCCTCCTGCTCCTCATAAAGACCCCTTGTGCTGTCTCTCTTGCCTGGATGCTCTGGCTCTTGGGCCTGTGGCCCCAGGACCACTGACTCAGCAAGCCACCCCTTCAACTAGCACTCTCAACTTCAGGAGGACAAGGGGCTGAGAGATTCTTCCTGGCTTCTGACCAGATATAACAAACACAAGTTGCCTTTTCCTCCCTTCTCAGAGGCTCTCATTTCTTGAATGTACTGCTGATGAGAGGTTAGCAGGATTTTATGAGACTCTGCCCCAATACACACACACACACACACACACACACACACACACACACACACACACCCCACATGGTGGTGTGCAGAGTGGTGTAAATAGAAAAGCTGCTATTCCCATGTCCCTCATGAGATGTAGACACAGAATGACCTCATCTGACCAAGAATGGCAGTACACTCTTGCCAAGTTGCTAGTGTGACAGCTTCACATGGCAGACTCTCAGTCCCAGCACAAGTGGCCCTCTGAGGTATGGCTCCCTTGTTTGGCTCACTGGGAGTCAAGGCTTTGTCTGACACAGTAAGCTCCGTCATCCACTCCTGCTGCTGTTTGAGGCTAACCCTGTATCACACCTGCCACTCAGAGCACAAACCCATGTGCACCAGGGGCATTTTGACACCAATAGCTCCAGGGTCTAAGGCTGCTTTCTGCCCAAAGCAGAAAAGAAAAAAGAAAAAAACGCTGGCTGAGGCAAGAAGACCCTAAGCTCAAAGCCAGCCTGGGCTACATTGCAAGGCCCTGCCTCAAAATACAAAGCAAAACTGAGGGCTAGGAAGGAGCTCTGCAGTGGAGTGCTTGCCCAGCATGTGTGAGGTCTGGATTTCATTCTCAGCACCACCCTCACACAAAAGAAACAATTCAAGTATCAACATCTGGATTTGCATTTCTCAATGACAGGTGTGAAAAAAATATTTTTGGCTAAGCATCTTTGCTTAACTGAGTATTCTGCTTATGTTTAAGTATTGGATTGTTTCATAATATTCAAAATTTGATGTACTTTAGGCTTGCCTTCTTCCTGCTTCAGCCACCTAAGTACTGAGATTAAAGATCTGTGCTACCATACCTGGCTTCTCTCTAATTGCTCTTAATTAACTTAAATTACAAAAAAATTACGTTAACTTCAGACTTACAAAAAATAAAAATTGCCAAACAGAACAAATTAGATGGAGGACCTTTCCCAGGTCCTCTTCTGTCCCCAGCAGACAGTTTCCACACAAATTCCTGTGGAGGAAGTGCACAGGTTCAGGCAGAAAGGACTCAATGAATGAATGAAATTACTTACATGGAACCAAGCTGCCAACCAATCAGAGATCCAACCTTTGGTAACTAACATTTTTTTTTTTTTTTTTTTTTTGGTTTTTCGAGACAGGGTTTCTCTGTGTAGCCCTGGCTGTCCTGGACTCAGTTTGTAGACCAGGCTGGCCTCGAACTCGCAAAGATCCGCCTGCCTCTGCCTCCCAAGTGCTGGGATTAAAGGCATGCGCCACCACTGCCCGGCTGGTAACTAACATTTAACTGACTTAAATGTAACTAACACTTAACTTTCCTGATCACCCTGCCTTTCCCCTTTGTGAATGAGAAGTAAATACCCTGTCCTTTTCGTTTTCTAGAACTGGTGCCAGGCCAGCAGTGGTGGTACACACATGGAGTCCCAGCACTGGGGGTTAAGGCAGGAAGAGCCTGAGTTGGAGGCTGGCCTGAGTCATACAGGGAGAGTCTGTCTCAAACCAAACCAAACCAAGAGTGGAGACTTGGGGCATCTGACGGCAGTGCCACCTAGAAGGGCACTCTTCACAGAACAGTCTGGAACGCTCAGAAGCCAGCGTCAGGCCACCTCTGGGTACCTCCCTGGAGCAACATTAGGTGTTTACACAGGCAGAATGCTAGGTGAAGTGTCATCTTCCCACAGCCTGACCAGTAGGGACTTTTTGGACAAAGTGGACATTTGAAAGGTGTCAATGACTCGTCTCTCAAAGCAAAATGTTTTCCACTTTTTTTTTGGAGAATTTAAGTTGATATTTTTGAAAACTTTCAAAGCTGGGTAAACAGAAGTACATTGTAGACTATGGCTTCTTGAAGCTGGCTGGAGAAGATATAATATTTTATCACATTCCACCCTAAAGTCAGAGAGTCCCTTTTTAGAAGAGAACATTCATTGAGAAGTTTGGGGGTGAGGAGCAGAGCACTGGCTGCTCTTGCAGAGGACCAGAGTTTGGTTGCCAGCACCCATATTACTGCCTGTAACTCTAGCTCCAGGGGACCCAACACCCTATCTGGCCTCTGAGGATATCCACATACAAGTATGCATACTAATATGTGTGCATGTGCGTACACACACACACACACACAATCCTTGCAAACAGTAGTTTCCAGGTTTGGTGTCTGTAATGGCAAATATGAAAGGGAAAACATCACAGCAGGCTGGCTTGTTGTTCACTATTCACAGTCCTCCAAATGTTTACCTGGAAGGCAAACTCCTTCCCAGGGAGGACCCCACTGGAACAACCAGCAAAGTCATCACCATCAAGGGACCTGAGCTCTCACAGAATATAGGACAGTGCTGTAAGAAGGGAGAAACAACAGCCAAGAGAATAAAGCCTCTCAAGGCATGAGATTTAATCCTAGGCAAGTGCTAGGATTAAAGGCATGGTGTGGCACGCCTTTAATCCTAGCACTTGGGAGGCAGAGATGGGTGGATCTCTGTGAGTTCGAGGTCAGCCTGGTCTACAAAGCGAGGAGAGCCAGAGCTATTAAACAGAGAAACCCTGTCTCAAAAAAAAAAGGAGAAATTGGAAGAGGTGATACATTCCTTTAATGTCAGCACTCAGGGTGGAGCTCTGTGAGTTCAAGGCCAGCCTAGTCTACTTAGTGAGTCCCGGACCAACCAGGGCTACATGATGCCCGGTCTCAAAACAAAACAAAACAAAGATGAAGAACTGCCAGAGGACAGTAACATTAATCTCTGGCCTCTACAAGTACATGCACTGTGAGTCTCCCTCTCCTGCCTTACAACAGCACAATAAAACAACAACAAAAAAAGAAGTCAGCTATTGTATGACTCCATTTAGAGGAAATACCCAGGAAGCCTGCAGGCAGAGAATGGCTGAGAACTGTCTGGGCTGGGAGCTGGGGCCAGTGTGGATGGGTGTGATGGATCTCACTGGTGTGATGGAAATGTTTTAAAAAGGGTTCAGGATGATGTTTGCACAACTTGGGGAAATTTACTGAAAGTCCTTGAATTATACACTTCTAAAAAACTGCATAAAAAGAACAAAGTTTCCACAAAGCCAGCTTATTTACTTACGCAGCTCCTGCCTTGCTTGTGAGGAGGATTAATCATCTCCGTTTAATAATCCTGAGTCGCTCAGAGCGGGTTCAGGGCTAAGGTCTATTCAGAGCCTCGACTTGCAGGGCAGGAACGCTCCAGTTATACAGCCTGTTACAGGGCTAACTAAGGTCTATTCAGAGCCTAGGCTTGCAGGGCAGGAACGCTCCAGTTACACAGCCTGTTACAGGCTGTGCGCATCTTTATTAAACCACAGCTATTTGACAAAATAGCAGCAGGAAGTCAGACAGACCCCGCATGTCAATTAAAACAAAACTGGATAAGAACCCTAAATGGAACTACAAGCTCCAGCAAGTTCCCTTTCAAAAGGTCCTCAGAGGAGGGTGGCTGGCCCTTCCCCCTCCGCTGGCCTCTGGGAAGGAAGGTGGGGAAAGCTGCAGCCGGTGTTGCTGCAGTGGGGGATTTCCTGGAGGCAGTGAGGAAATGAAACCTGTTCCATAGGGAGCCATGGTCCTCTGTAAGAGCAGCAGGCGCTCTAAACCACTGAGCAATCTCCCCAGCCCCACGGAACCCTACCTCACGTGAGATAGATTCCTTCCCTCAATGAAGTCAGAGAGAGCCAGGTGTGGTGGCTCAGCCTATAATCCCAGCACTCACCGGCACCAGCAAAAAGACCACCAGGGGTTCAAGGCCAGCCTGGACTGCAGAGTGAGCATCTCAGAGAAAAAAATAAAGAGGGGAGAAGGGGAAGGGGAAGGAGAAAAAAAAAAAGCCACATTTAAAACAAGTCTCATGAGAAAGGGGAATCAGGGTAGAATTATTACAACCTTGTTGTCTGTTAGGAGTTTATCAAGATAATTAGTTCCTTACAGCTCTATGGTGGGAGGTTGCAAGGGTTACAAAACATTGCTGAGAAAACATGACAAAGGAAAGAGGAGGAGAGAGGGGAAAAGAGGAAGCCGGAGGGGGAAAGGAGGAGAGTGGGCACAAACAGCCAGCAGATGGGAGCTCTCAGATCAACTATTACAGTTCTTCTCTAGGCCTGAAATTACCTCAAAACAGAAAGCCAAAAACCCTAGGGATTGATAACAGAGACACTATGACTTTATGAACATCAGCAAAACAGCAAGCAAAAAACACTGGACAGTGCTTCGAAACAGGAGTCAACTGAACGCCTTCCCAGCTCAGCTCCCAAACCAGAGGAGGAGAAAGCCGGAAACATCCAGGGAATGTTCCCATCCAACATTGCACCACCATCTCTGCCTGCTCTAGCTCTAGGAGGCCAGGTACCCAGGGCTCCCTCCCTGGTCAGCAGGGCCTCCTCAACAAGGTGACCAGCACCTTCTCTGGACGTGCACACTTTGCTGAACTACTGCCCAGGAACTGATGCTGGTTACAGACCAGCTCTCCTACGAAGACATCTGGAAAATGAGTACAACTCTTCCTCTAGGGAGGCTGGCCTGCACTTCTAGAAGGCTCCTTGAGGCTGTGGCACTGCTCTCTCTTAGGGACTGTCCTAATCCATGTGACAGTGACAGCTGAGATGGTGTGTGGAGGTTACTGGCTCAAGAGCAAGACTTCCACACTATCCCAATGATACTTTTCACAACTAGCCATGATGGGGCTCAGCTCTGACTTCACAATGCCCTGCTGGCATTGTGGCAGCAGAATGTGCCATGTCTCGGTGTCACAGTTTGGGGATTCAGTATCTGTCAGCTAGCCTGAGCAAGGCCATGGCCTATTCCATGAGCTGGACCCCACTTGAGTGTGCTTGGGGTTTTCTCAGATTCTGAGCAAAGCCTGGCTGTTTACAGGGCAGCCTTGGGGCGTCTCCCCTTCTTCCCAGCATGGCCAGTGGGTCCTGATTACACCTGCACTGGCTTCAGCCCTCTCCTTTTAGTGGGTGAAATCCTTGGAGACTTAGGCATTAATTATGCCAAATGCCTGTCCAGGTGGGGTGCTCTGTGCTGAGGTAGGTGGGCTGGGAAGCAATAAACTACTGTATTGCAAAGAGAATGAAGACCTTCCCTTACGTGAAAAGCATCTGGATCCCTGGAACCTAAGAGAATCTCTCAAACCTCAGCCTCTGACAGCTATAACATTTGTGTTCAAGTTGAAAGGGGAAAAGGGCTGTTTTTGCCAGGCTGATGGCAAAAATCTCAGTACCAGATCTGCCCAATGACCCGAGTGGCCTGAGAATAAAGGGTACTCTGAACACGACACCCCTCTTCTGACTCAAACATCCAATTAAAGGTGAAGATCAGAAGAACATGCAGAGAGGCCTGTGCCTTGCTTTCTTAAAGGTTAAAGCATCGTGGAGGATTTGGTCAGTGTTCTTGGACTTTCTCAGCAAAGCATATGTGACGGGGACAGAATGAACGAACCAAAGGGCAGAACCAGAGGGCAGAGTGCAAGGGCATCACATGCAAAGGGTCTTCATTTAGTTTTCCTTTTCTTTAAAAAGCTTTCCCTGTATTTTTCTTTTATATGTATGGCTGTTTTGCCTGCATGTATGTCTGTTCACCACATGTGTGCCTGGAGCCTGCTGAGGCCAGAAGCAGGAGTTGGATCTCCTGGGACTGAGTGATGGGAATTGAACCAGGGTCCTCTGGAAGAGCAGCTGAGCCATCTCTCCAGCCTGTCATTTAGCTTTCTAAACATGTAAAACAAGTTTTCCTCTAGTTAGTGTCTTGGGTGTCTGAGTTCTATTCTAGTAGCCATGGGATGTGGCCTTCCTACTAGTCAGCATCTTTCTCTGTAGCCCAGGCTGGCCTCAAACTTGAAATCCTCTTACCCTTGGCCTCTCGAGTGCTGAGATTATAGACTTGCATGGTAGAACACAGTCTTTTATTTCATAGCTTTAATCTGGCTGAAAGAGAGAGTCAGCTTGAGCTGCCTTGGGACACAGAAATTTAGGTGATGAGGCCTGAAGACATTTTGGATAAAGATCAGTAAAGAGCCATAGAGGTGGAACATGATGAGAGAATCGAGGCTCAAGGGACCCCATGGTGGTGCATACCTATAATTTTACCACTCTGGAGGCAGAGGCAAGAAGATCATGAGTTCAAGGTTAATACCATGAAACTCTGCTCAAAATGGGAGGCACAGTTTAAGGAACTGATTTCTTTCTTTCTTTCCTTCCTTCCTTCTTTCTTTCTTTTTTTTCTCGAGACAGGGTTTCTCTGTGTAGCCCTGGCTGTCCTGGACTCACTCTATAGACCAGGCTAGCCTTTAACTCACAGATCCACCTGCCTCTGCCTACTGAGTGCTGGGATTAAAGGCGTGTGCCACCACGCCAGGCTAAGGAACTGATTTTCATCCTTCTGAGTCCGCAGAGCTTAGGACCCCTGTGCCTGGTGTCTCAGCTGGTAGCTAGAGACCTCTGCTAGCTCTACCAATAAACATAGCAGAGAAACAGAACTGCCTGGTTTTTGTGCATCTTAGGAAGCCCGCGTACCAAATGTGCTATATTAGATACCTGTTCTGAGTGGTAGGTTTTCCTAGGAAGGGCAGGCACTGCTATGCATAGGAACTAAAGCAGATTTCCAAATGGGAGGGCATGGTAGGGACAACAGGGCATCAGAATACCCAAGGAGCATCCTAAAGATATGCTGAGTGCCAACTTAGTCCTCTGGAGTTGATCTAGGGGCGAAGGGCCCAGACTGTACTCTGAGAATTTCTGGACAACTAACATGGTGCCAACACACTTGTGTGAAAGCAAGGGAGACAAATGTAGAAGCGATGGCAGAGTCCTGATGGGGAACATGAGCTGGAATGTGAGCTGGACACTACAGATGGGTCTCCACAGGACTTGCTCATCCAGGGATGGATACTCACGTTCATAGTGCTATAAAAAATGGAAGGGAGCCGGGCGGTGGTGGCGCACGCCTTTAATCCCAGCACTTGGGAGGCAGAGGCAGGCGGATCTTTGTGAGTTCGAGGCCAGCCTGGTCTACAAAGCGAGTCCAGGACAGCCAGAGATATTCAGAGAAACCCTGTCTCGAAAAACCAAAAAAAAAAAAAAAAAAATTAAGAAAAAAAAAAAAATGGAAGGGCGCTGGTGTTGGGAGGGTGGCTAGGGAGGTTTCTCAGTAGGTAAAGTGCTTCCTGTGCAGACAGGAAGACCTGGATTCTGATCCCCAACATCTATGTAAAGAGTTGGTCATGGTGGCCATCATTAGTAACTACAGCACTGGAGGGTGGAGAGAAGTCCTAGGGATTGGCTAGCCAGCCTGTCTAATCCAAACTCCATGAGACCTTGCTTCAAAAACCAAGGTGGAGAGTGGAGCTGGTGGGGTAAAGGTGCTGTGGTCCAAGTCTAATGACCCAGTCGATTCCCTGAACCCACAGTAGAAAGAGAGAACTGACTCCTAAAAGTTGTCTCCTGACCTTCACAAGTGCTTACTGGCACATGTGTGCCTCCCTGGCCCCAAGGACAAAACTCTGAGGTGGTTTTGGTATGATGCTTTCCCCTTTCAGACCTGCTGAGCTTCCTGTAAGATGGTGACATCCACTGGCATTCACCAGGGCTCCACCAGCAGAGGTGTGCACACCTTGACTGTACTTTGCAAGGCTGTTCAGCTAGAAGGGCTGGTGGCAAGGGATTGCAGAAACAAAAAAGTGTATTTCACTACAATTCAAAAAGGAAAGACAAAAGGCATTACAAGCTAATAAACCAACCATTTAACTGTCCTAAGGATGGTCAACCAGATCAGGACTTGCTTTTCTGGTGTGAGCATTACCCAGGCTTTATTAAGGATAGTGGACAGTGCCCCCTCCCTCTCACTTCTTTGGAGAATTGTCTTTAACCTTCCTGAAAGGATAAAGTCCCATTTCTTCCTGGTAGTCTGACCTACGGTTCCCTTTCATGAGCTGTCAGACCACCAGGCAGGCAATGGTGGCTTCAGTGACAGGAGCAGACCTGGACGGCACAACCTTTACCTGCCACATGAACTGGGTGAAAGGTGGCACTCTCACATAGCACATTACAGCTAGTCAGAGGGGGCTAAACTAGAAGCCTGCTGTTGTAAATGCTACACGGACTTCATAAAACATGTTTCTGCAGAGTCTGATTTTTACAATCTGTCCTTAAAATGTCTCATGGCTTTATGATTACAAAAATAATATGTTTTCAGCACAATTAAAAATAAAATTAACTTAGGGACTGATGCGATGATCTGAGTTTGAATCCCCGGACCAACACAGTAGGAGAGAACTGACTTCCGTGAGTTGTTCTCTGACCACCACGACATGAACCACCACGAATACATAAAAACGATAAATAATGTAATACAAATACTTTAGAGCTGGGCATGGCAGTGCACATCTGTATTTCCAACTCCCTCAGGGGCCAAGACAGGAAGATCATTTGAGCCCCAGAGACCTGGACATCAGCCCAGGCAACTCAGTATTATTGTGACAACAGTTAACTCAGAGAATGTATGGTTTTGTGGCTGTAGGCATATAAAACAAAAATGGGAGCAGAGGTGGTCCAGCCACATGAGGCTTTACTCATCTATGTCCCAGGCATGTATGCCTCTTTTCAGTGCTGGGATAGACAGATGTGTGCTGTTTCCTGTCCTGCTTCCTTCACTGGCAGGATCAGGGACTTCCTGCCACGTCAGCACCCAGAACCCTTGGCTTTCTTAGCCCTTACTCAAGAGGTCAGAGCTCTAATCTGGCTACCCAGCTCTAGGGAATGTTTGGGTTACTTCCTTTCTGTTTGCTTTTCCTTTTATAAGCAACACAACTCAACTCCTTACAAATATGCTCTGCATATTCAGCTCACTGCTTTTGCTGCTCAGTTCTTAACATTACGAATCATGACAGACAGAGAAAGTACATAAAAGATAAATACACAAGTGAACTGACACAAGAAAACTCACAGGGCCAGGGGAGGTGGTGCACCCTTTAATCCCAGCATTCCAGAGGCACAGGCATGTGGACCTCTGTGAGTTCCAGGCCAGCCAGGGGTACATAGTGAGAACCCTTCTACACAAACTACAAAGTGGGACACGACTTGAACCCAGATGCAGCTTCATAAAACCCTCACTTCATTTTAAAAAAGTAACTCATGTCAACACTGGGGATGTTTCTTTTTACTTCTGTGTAGTTGTATGTGTGTGGGTGTGTATGTGCACACATGCATGCCTGGAGGCCAGAGGTTGACCATGTTCCACTTATTTATTTAGATAGGGCCACTCACCCATTCAGCCTGGCTGTGTCCAGGGACACAGTCTACATCTCCAGCGCTGAGATTACAGGCATGTATTGCTGCTTGGGCTTTTTTTTTGGCACATGTCTCTGTGTGCCTTTATCACACCTCGTTATGCACTGCCCTGCAGTGTAGTTGAATCTGTAGTGTAGTCAAGTTGTACCATATGACATTCAGACTGGGGCTCAGGTGGGCACACACAACTGGTTTGTGGTGGAGTATGCCTGAAATTCCAGCACTTAGGAGACAGGAGGATCAGGAGCTCAGTGCCAGCATGGACTACATGAGACTGTCTCAAAAAAAGGGGGGGGAGCCATGAGAAATACATATGAAAGCATGAATGTATGTGTCAACTTAAATCATCTGCGGGATTCACTGTAGTGTCCTCATTGTCAGGGATGAAAACCTTTAGCTCCCCACTTTATTTCCATGGAGCAGCTGGGTTGTTTGTGACTATTAAATAATGCCACTGTGGACCCTCTTACACATCTTTCATACTCTGTGTGCCATAGAGAGCACACATCCCTACTTCAGAACAACATAACCTGTTCTCTAGACTGGCACACCTGTCTGCCTTCCTGTCAGCACCAGTGTAGAGAGCTCCGGGCCACCACATCCGTGCTGCATTTTAGAATCCTCAGACACCTTAGTGCCTGCAGAGCTGGCAAGTGTCTGTTTGAGGCTTTCCCTCATTTTCCTACGGAGCTGTCTATTTCTTGAGGCTACAGTGTGGAGGGTCCTGAAATGGCCTGGGCACTTGCATCTGAGCTTGCAATTGCAAACAATCTCACTCTCATGGCTGGTGGTACCGGGTGACGGCAGAGAGAGATTTAGTGGTGTTTAAGTTACTAATCTTTCCCTCTTGGATTTGCATGTTTGTTGTTTTGAGACAGGGTCTCATATAGCCTAGGCTGGCCTCGAACTTCATATGCATGTCAGGCTGGTCTTGAACTCCTGCTCTTGCTATGTCTACCTCCTGAGTGCCGGGTTATAAGTGTGCAATTCTTTGCCTGCCTGGATCTGCCTTTTGAAATTCTCCCACCCCAGATATTATGGCACACATTTGCAATCACAGCACACAGAACACTGAGTTACAGGCTGGCCTGGGCTGCTGAGCAAGATCTTGTCTTAAAATGAGGGGGAGAGACAGAAGCAGAATGTGTGTGTGCGTGTGTGTGTGTGTGTGTGTGTGTGTGTGTGTGTGTGTGTGTGTGTG
>CAJQZJ010032807.1:915910-974036 GCA_907164525.1 Lophiomys imhausi
CACACACACACACACACACACACACACACACAAACAAATAAAAAGGTTGACGGTCTCATAGTGTCTCCCAGGATGTGTATGAGGAAACAATACAGAGAAAACTGTAACTTTCTAGGAGAGAAAGGCCATCAGACAGTGTGTAAACAAATAACTGAATATCACATGCCTCTTGACATGGTGTCTGGGCACAGTGCCACCTCTGTGGCTTTCCTGCCGAAGAATGTATTCTTCTTTTAACAAGATTCATTTTATTTACCTAGTTGTGTGTGCATGTGTCTGTGTACACGTGCATGAGTGCTAGTGGGTGTGAATGTGTCTTTGAAGATACGTGCACGAGTGCTAGCATGTGTGCCTGCCTATGGATGCACGAAGAAGGCCGGAAGAGGGCAGCAGACTCTCAGTGGTGAAGGTGCAGGTATTTGCGGGGTGCTGGGATCTGAACCCCAGTTCTCACAATTACTCAGCAAAGACTCTTACCTGCGGGGCCACCTCTCCTGCCACCCACCTCATCCTCTTTCTAAAAACCCAGGCTGCCCTTAAATGCACAGTCCCCCTGCCTGAGTCTCCCCAGTGCTGGGATGACAGGATTGTGCTACTATGCCCACCCTCCATTATCATCTCATTCCAGTAATGAGGAGACACTGGACACAGGGGCATTCTACAAATAACTAGACAGTGGTCTTCAGGTGCCTAGGTCACAACAGACAGGGAGGAAGGAAGAGACAAAGGGGACAGAAAGCTCCACACAATGGGTGTCCAGGGCTGCCTTGGCACCAATGTGAAGGTGTTGGTTTTGATCGCTGTGCCATGGCTGTAGGGACTGAGCTGAAAGGAGTGTGAGTGGACTATGAGAGAAAACACAACTAAAGGAGGAAGGATGGCAAAAGACAGCAGACCCTTTGCAGAAGAGGAAACGCAGGGAGCCACAGACAACTTCAAATGAACCCAAAGAAGACAGGCAAAACCCTGGGCCTGTCAACAGTAGACACGAGCCCGTGTGTGGACAGCAGGATTCCTCTCTACCGCCAGAAGCTGTGGAACCAGTACAACTGCTGCTCTGGAAAAAATCAGACGTTACCGTGTCTGTCTGGAGATAAATATGCCTTGGGACCCACTGATTACATTCTGAAGTAGGCATCCTAGAGCCACCCTTGAGTGTGTACACCTGCAGACAGATAAGGTCACAGCAGTGTCTGAAACAAAACATAAAAACATACAGAAAGACACCAATGAGATACACAGTCTTTGTGTGTCTGCAAATGGAAAAGTAGATAGCAGTGAAAAAGAACCATGGAGAGTAATATGAATGAAGAAAAAAAAAAACAAGTTACAAAGGAAAGCATGCCCTATGAAGCCACTGATAGAAAGTTTGGTGACTGTCTAGAAGCTCAAGACCACATTGTTTAAAGATAAGAAACCATTAGAACAGCACAAAAGGAGGCTAGGGATAAAGGAGGTGGAACAGGAGCCTGCATACCTGGGGCAAGACATAAGAAGGATGCCAAGGTCCTGACACACCATTAGCATAGCAATCAGCCACACACATCTCCTGGTTTTCCTCTTTGAAAATTGTCAATGTATGAAGGGTTGCTGGAAAACAGTCCCAAAGCAAGTAGGCAAAATACTCAACATGGTCTGGTTGTAGGCCATGTCCTTAGCAGCTAGCTAAAATGGCTACAATGATTAGCCTTTCTAAGACTTGGAGGCCCTTCAGTGGAGAGAACAAACCTGCTGAGACTGACTTAACAGGGGTTAGGGAGGCTGCCATCTCCCTGGAGGAAAACCTGCTTTAACAAAGGTGGGCAAGGTAGCCAGAACAAACCTGAGTCCCCGTGCTCTGCTAGTCTGGACTATGGTAAGAATCTTTTGTTCTTTGTGCCAAAAGAAGTGTGTTCTCCCTGGAACCAGTGAGACAGCCGGGCCTTTCCTATGTGTTTTGTTTAATATTAAGGTTTGTAGCAAGATATAGCTTGCTCCCGTTAATACATTTTTTTTCCTGTTTGTCTGATGGTCTCTCTATAAAACCCAGGCTGTCCTTGAGCGTGAGATCCTCCCACCCCAGGCTCCTGAGTGAGTATGGGATGACAAGACTGGGTTTTAAGAGAAATTCTTGGGGGCAGGATCATCACGTGGAGGCCAAAGATTCCCTCACCAGCTGGAACTCGCTCCTGCGGCTGAAGGCTTCCCTGATCCCGGAGTCCCTCCAGAGTGCACTCAGGGCTGGCACATAGAGCTGGAAGGTGGCAGGCTCCACAGGCAGTCCTGCCTTGTTCTCGAAGGCCATCAGAAACATGCCGTGCTTCTCATTCTCAGAGTGCTGCCAGGGAATGCCGAGCTTGTCGCGCGCATCCACAAGCACCTTTGAGCCCTGGAAGGAGGTGAGAGAGGAAGGTTTAATTGTGTTCTGAGCCCACAGTGGAGAACCTTAGCATTGGCTGTCACAGGCAGGACACTCGCACACCATCAAGTCTGCAGCCACTGCATGTCTCTGAGTCTGGCATGAGTGTCTCAACTCCTAGGACCACACCTTTTCCTCTGAGAGGAAAGCCTCAGCTGGGGAACTGCCTAGATCAAAGTGGTCTGTGGGGGATTGTCTTGACTATTATTAGTCAAGGCAGGAGGGCCTAGCCCACTGTGGGCAGCACCACCCTGGGCAAGGTGGTCCTGGGCTGTATTAGAAAGCCAGCTGAATGAGCCAAAGAGTCAACCAGCAAGCCACGTTCCTTTGTGGCATCTGCTTCCAGTTCCTGCCCTGACTTGCCCAAAGATGAACTGTGACCTTCAAGTGTAGGATGAAACAAACTCTTTATTCCCCAGACTGCTTTTGGTCAACAGCATTTTGCCACAGAAGCAGAGAGGAGACTAGAAGAACAGCCTATATTCTACAGCACAGGTTCGTGTGCAGTGTCTCTCTCCCTCCTGCAAGGCAGTGGGATGGAGCAGCCAGGGAATGCTGGCACATTTAGCCACACTGTCCTAGGACTGTCAACTCCTAACAAGATGCAACTGCTTGTCTCAACTCAAAACAGGCAGGAAGTCATACACACAGGGCAGTGAGGAAGCCTGACACAGGAAGACTGAGTTGACGAGGTGAGCCAAGCCCACCCGTGGCAGGAGCCGAAGCCCCAGATGTGTTGCTGGCTATGCTGCGCGGCTGAAGCTGCTTTCCATTCTGTCACTTGTTCCCTCAGTGTTAACGATACAGCAGTGCTTCCCTGCCCTGTCCTCCCTTGCAGACAGGGTCAAGGGATGGAGAGGGAGCCTAAATAAAACAGTGGCCTGGTCTGGAAGAACTCAGTGGGGGCTTCTGGCCACCGTCTCAGATCACTGCTTCAAGATGGGCCAGGCAGAGACTGTGAGGTCTGCAGGAGTGTCTGAGGGTCACTCAGCTCTCCCTGAACAGTCAGACCCATGTAGAGCACTGGGGACAGCAAGGTGGCAGTGGTAGGAAAGTCCTTCCAGTTCAGGGATATCTGCCTTGCCTGCCCCAGCCTAGAGATCACCAGCTCCATTATTGTCCATGTGGCATTTTCTGCTTATTGTTTTACATGTGTGGTGTATGTGCATATGTGTGCACATGCCTGTGCTCTCGTGTGGAGGCCAGACAGGGATTCTGGCCTCCTGCTCTATTGCTCTCCACCTTATTCCTTTATTTTGATGAACCTGGAGGAAGGCTGGCAGCAGGAAGTCCCAGAATCCTCCTGTCTCCATCCTCACAAGGCTGCAGTTACAGGTCTACAAGACCACACCCAGTTTTCATATTCAAACTCAGATCTTCACACATGCCCAGCAAGAGCATCACCCACCAAGCCAAGTCCCCAACTCCATATTTATGTATGTATGTATGTATGTATGTATGTATGTATGTATGTATTTATGAGACACAAACTCATGCAGTGTAGGCTGGTCTTGAACTCCGCCTGAGTGCTGGGATGACAGGCACACACCACCACCCCATTCCACATACTTACCCCTTTAAAAACTTAAGTAGCATCTTTATTGTGATATATGCATATGCAGCCTAATTTGCCATGAAAAGTGCATGGCTCCATGGTTTTAGTTGTCCCTTTCCTAAAATACCTCACCCTATCCCCAGGGCAGGCCCTCTTCACAGCTCAGCTGCAGCCTTGGGCTGGCACTGTAGCCTCCACCCACTGGGGCAATGTAGTGACACCTCAGTCTTGTTGCAGGTCTGACAGGAAGGCCTTGCAGAGTAGGGTGACAATGCTCACATTATCATTCACTCAACAATGGGAGAAAACATTTGCCAAGCACACAGCTGACACTGGAGTTGCGCTTAGGATTTATAGAGAACACTCAAACCTGGAGTGGGGAGCCGGCTCAGCAGATGAAGATGTTTACTGCCAAACCTGACAACCTGAGTTCAATCCTCTAGACTCATAGGATGGAAAGAATCAAGGCCCTCAAGCTCAAGCTGTCTTCTGAGCTCCACACATATACCCCTCCACCCCCACCCCTGTAATAACTGTAAGCACTCAAACTCAATAATTTCTAGACTGTTAGAAACTAGGTGAACATCAAGGGATGTCAGGAGAGCAGGCACAGCCATCGAGTCAGCAGATGAAGAGAGGCCCACATGCCCAACAATAGTCACAGACTGGGAAAGCAAAGCCAGGCCTTTGTTGACACATACCCATTTACATAGGAAAGACCCAGCACTGTGTGAGGGTGAGGGTGTTGGGAGATTCAGAAGCATCTCAGGAAATTATGACACAGCCCAGGGGCCTCTCTCTCAAGCATTCATACCAGAGAAACCAAAATCTGTTTACAAAAACCTTCACAAGAAGGTACATATGGTATGGATGGTGGAAAGTTCACGCTATGGACTACTACTCAACAATAAAAAGGAACCGGCAGTGATGGGGTGTGGCTCAGGGGTGGAGTGTTTGCTTCGCAAGCAAGCAGGAGGCCCTGGGTTCTATCCTTGGTAATTCAGAGAAAAGGGCGATAGGGTTTAGCTTTGGAACCAACCAATGGTCATAGTAACCTGGAAAGATCTCACGTATGCTACTCTAAATGAAGAGTGCGAGTCTGAGAAGATCACATTACAAAACAGCTTATATGATATTCTCTTCCCTCTCCAGCCCCTTATCTAATGTTCTCTGAAATGATAACATAAGGGTGGACAGTGTGTGGTGGTTGTGGAGGCTGGTGATGGGAGGGAGGGATGATGATGACAAGGGACAGCACAGGACCTCTGTGATCCTGACTGTGATGGTTATACAGCCACTGTACCCATCCATGTTCATTTCCTGGCTCTGCTATTGTACTGTAATTATGTGTGTCACAACAGTGGAGAATGCTGGCTGACACTGCTCAGACTAGCTTGGCAACTTCTTGCAAGCCTATCATTATTTCAAATAAAAAGGCTTTAGAAAGTTCACCAGCAACCATAGCAATTTATGATCCCATGATGAGCCAGGGGACAGGAACTAGAGAAGTCAGAGGAAAAAGCAGGAAAAGGTGAGGCTCCTGAGGTTCTAATGACCCTAGCAGGAGCTGAGTCTTCAGCAGATACTGAGTGTGGGCACTGTGTCTGAGCAAGTCATCCACTCCCCTGCCTCACTTCTCTCAGCTGCTTCTGCCTTTCCTGCCTCAGACTTTCCTGCCTCCTGCTCTCTCACACCATACTGTCTCATCTCTGCCGTCCCCAGAGAAGAAAAGCCTGAGGGCTGAGAATGAAACAGAGATGATTTCTACTTTGCACATAAAGTACAACAAAACTTAACCTGAGGATGCACAGAACCCCCTTTGTGGAAACCAGAGGAGGACCCCTGTCTGCCAGGCAGTGGCAGCCTGAGCCTGGCAAAGATAGCTGGGGCAGGATTTCAGCCTCCACCTGGCCTAGATCAGGAAGCAAACCCAGCCAACAGATGACATGGGCTGCCCTACTGTGCTACCCTGTGGCATCTGACCTTGTTTTGCTTTCTGAGACAGGGTTCTTGTGACATAGCCCAGGTTGGACTTGGCCTCCCAGTGATCGATCCTCTTGCCTGGGTCAGCTACAATGTATTTTTTTCAGATGTTATAGTCACACAATAAAGACTTTATCTTAATAAGAGGTGTGACTTCACTAAGTGAAATCTACTGCCCAAGTCAGGTTGTAATGGCAGGCTTATTATCTAAGCATTTGGGAGGCTGAGGCAAGGGGATCAAGTTCAAGGACAGCCTAGGCAATTTAGACTTAAGTCCTATCTGAACAAACAAAAGCACAAACACAAAAGACATGGACATCCTCAAGAATGATCATTTTTATGTGGGAGAAACAAAGACTGGCCAACCTGGCTCACATCCCTATAGGCCATGGAGTCAAGCCTTCCCCAGCGCTGGTGGGGACACGCTGGTGGGGACACACTGGTTGGGCTTTAAATGTGCTTGCAGGGTAAGAGCACTTGCAACCAAGCCTGTTGACCCGAGGTCAGTCCCTGGGATCCACACGGTGGGCGGAGAGAAGCAACTCCTGCAAGTTGTCCTGTGATCCCCATATGTGTGGTGTGGTACAAATATGTGAACAGTGAGATCGAGCACACACAAGTACAAAAAAGAAAGATCTTAGTGAAAAAAAAAAAAAAAAACCAAAAGAACTGAGGAGAGTTACCAGTGTCTTAAAAGTAAGATACTAGCCTTGGTGTAGTGGTGCAAGTTTGTAATCCCATAATTTGGGAGGCAGAGGCAGGAAGATTGTGAGTTAAGGCCTACCTAGGTTACAGAGCAAGATTCTGTGACTTACAAAAGCCCAATGGGGTGCGTGGAGGTTGATGACTGCATAGTATAACACTATGACAATATCGCCACCATCTTTTAAAATAAAAGACCAATTTCCAGATAGGCAGAGGTTGTGCACGCTTTTAATTCCAGCACTTAGGAGGCAGAGGCAGGCAGAGCTCTGAGTTCAAGGCCAGCCTGGTCTACAGAGTGAGTTCCAGGACAGTCAAGTCTACACAGAGAAACCCTGTCTCAAAAAACAAAACAACAACAAAAAGAGACCAATTTCCTCAATAAGAAAGCAAAGAAAACCTAAAACTCGAATGCAACTAATGATGAAAGAAAGGAAGGAAGGAAGGAAGGAAGGAAGGAAGGAAGGAAGGAGCAGAAGCTGACAGCATGGAGTCTCTAACAGCTGGAGGAAAGTTCCAGTGACTATTATTGCAGATTTAATCTGTTGACAATCGTACATCCAGTCAGTTGTGAAAACAGAAATAAGGTCATAAGCAGTTTGTTGACTTCATCCCAGGACAACAGAGTACTTTAAACTGTTCAAAGGGCACCTTTACGACAACTTATAAACCAGTCATTTAAATGCCTAGTTGAGAACAGAGCACTGTCTACTGGAGATATGGATTTGGGGTGTTTTTGGAGATATGGATTTGGGGTGTTTTTGGAGATATGGATTTGGGGTGTTTGGTTTTACTTTTTTTTTTTTTTTAAAGATGAGGACACAAACTCATTTCCAGTGGACTTTGCAAGTTTAGCCTTTGGTCACCCAGTCTTTTTCGAGTAGTGAGTCCTGACTGAAGTCTTCCCAGAAGACATATAAAGCTACGTACGCTGTACATCAGAGGCCAGCAAGGAAGCTTGGCTATGGCGGTGCACAGAGGACATGTTGGGTTTGGATGTGCTCTCACAGCGCATGTGCACCCGGAAAACTGTTGGTTAAAAACCAGTGAGGGCTGAGTGGCTAGCTGTTGGCCACCATCCAAATCAACGAGAGGCTGCCAGAAATGTAAACAGGATGCGTTTCTGTAAGTTGATGAATCCGGCAGGCACAAACAGCGCCTCTCAGTTTCTCTCAGAACCAGCACCAGGGATATTCACATTTAAAGCCCAGAGAGATGAGGAAGAAAAGTAAAGGCAGCCAGTACACCCCATTTACCACAAGGTGGATGGCACCCCTGCTGACTCTGTCCACTGCCTCTCTCTGGGATACACATGCACATTATTCCACTAGGAAAGCCACCCACAGAGTTCTACCAGCAAGCAGCCCGAGGCAAAGAAAAGTGCCAGGCAATGGGAAAAGGTCCAAGAGGCTAGAATGTGGCTCCCACTCCCAGGGTGCTTTCAAAGATTCTCAGAGCAGCACAGCACAGGGCCATCAGATGGAGTCTACAGATAACACTACAAAGGAAGGTCAGGACAATGGAGGGACAACCAGAAATGTCACTGATGGTGGGGGGGGGGGCGTGGTTTAAAGAGAGATGATGGGCCAGCTAAGAAATCTGGAAGTTCTTTGGTAAGAAATGGGGACAAACAAAGGTTTTGGAAAAGGGACATGAGGCCTAGCTCCGCCTCCAAATCTGTGGAGGGTGGGCCTTGCAAAAAGGAGGGAGAGAAGGCAGGGCAGCTACAGAAGGTGGTCAGTTGCCCCAACTGGGAGCCAAAAAGAGGAGAGAAGCACACCACCAAGAGAACTCAAAGCACCCAGGAGGCTGAGGTTTTGGCAAACTTAAATTACTGGGTTAGTGGGGGATTCTAAGAAAAGTTTTTAGAAAACAGATGGACTCAGAGGCCAAACTGGATTTTGTTGGGTGAGGTGGCACATGCTTGTAATCCCCATACTGGGGAGGTGGAGGCAGGACGATCAGGCTACTTGACAAAGTGGATGCCAGCCTGGAATACACAAGACCCTCAAAACCCACCACAAAATTCCTAAAGGGACACAAAGCCTTTTGGGTTTAGGGTATGCAGAAAAACTGGGCATCACCATCTATCTCCAACTGCCTAGAAAAGGGTTTCCTGAAAGTCAAAAAAGAAAGGGGGAAAAGAGGAGTTCGCTACCCACTCAGGTTTTCTCAGTTCTCCCAAAGCAGTGTGTGAAAAACTGTCTGAGAGAGCTCAAGCGCCAGCATTTAGAGACTTCTGAAAGCCACCACCTGCAGCTGCTCACAGCCAAGTCCCTCCTCGCCTGCTCTCCCAGGTGTCAGGCCAGAAACCCTGGAATCTTCTAAACATTTCGCCAAATGTTATAAAGACAAACACAGAGGGGAAAGGAGGCTTTCCTGTTAATGCGCTTAGCACTGACAAGCAGGAGTAAACAAACACCCCAACCACTCCAGCCAATGTGCTCATACCATGTGTTCTGGTTCAAGCCTGTGAAAAGCTCCATGGTATTTTAGAGGAAGGAAATAGCATGCAATAGTAAATATTGGAATAAACTGTACATAGCAAAGGTGCTTCATAGGATTTTTGTTCAAAGTGAAATGGTCATAGTCTATACAATCAGGAACACAAAACAGGAGTATACAAGTATTCTCCCCCACCACGCCCCGGCTGAGCTGTATAATATGTTCTTCTGTAAATACCACAGGTGCTGGCCCTTGCTGGTGCCTACTGTATCAACACACTATGCTTAGGGGTAGCTTTTGGGAGGAATGACAGCAGGCTGTGAGATATAGGGAGAAGAATCTGGAGTTCAGGGTTATTCTCAGCAAAGTGAGTTTGAGGCTAGCCTAGGATACAGAAGACCCTCTCTCGAAAAATCAATAAACAATCAATTAAACAACCTAGAATCACTTCCTGTGGATGAAGACTAGAAAAATCATTCAGGAATCCCCTTGATCTTACATATTGGCACATGTCTCACATTTCCTTGTGAGAAATTTCAGCTAGTTGAATTATGGAATTTCTGGGTCATGCATAAGAAGCTAGAAAAGTAGCTGAGTGATTAAGAGTGCTTGCTGATACTGGAGAGAACTACAGTTCGGCTCTCCACACCCATACGAGGGGCTCAATACCACCTGGAACTCCAGTTTCAGGGAATCTGACTCCTCCTTTTCACCTTCTACTCACAAGTCATCTTTCTTGTTTTGTTTTTTGACACATACACACACGAACAAATACAATATATGCAGAGTTACTGCCCAAGTCCCGAAATGCAGGAAAGAGCCATAAACCAAAGTGGATGAGGGAGGGTAGTGTGAGACAGGGCCTTCCTTGCTCTGTGGCCCAAACTGGCCTTGAACTCCAGGTCCTGGTGTTTCAGGCTTTGGAGTTTTGGGGTGGAACTATAGAAAGATGGCTCAGTCAGTAAAGGCACCCCCTGCCCAGCCTGACCACCTGAATTCAACTGTGCTCTGACCTCTACACATGCCTGGCCAACGCTTCCAACAGAACTAGCATAAAGTGAAATTAGAAGCATTCAGCCTGAGAGGGGAGAGCCTTGAATTTGATGGGCAAGCTAACACTAATGACTGTCTATGAGAAACCCTGACACTTTAAAATAAACTGTAAGGGGAAAATATATTTTTTTCAAGGAAAAAGAGACCTTGTTCTTGCCTCTAGAATTGCTTAGCATGGAGTGGGTGAGGTGGATGGAGCACTGTTCAGCAGCTATGAAGCCCCAAGTTCCAGCCTCAGACCTGCGGGAAACAATCTGATAAGACCCAGTGGACTAGAGAGAAAAACTGACAGAAGATGAAATGATTATCAGAGAAAATGAACTCAATGCTAACATAAACATCAGCAAAAATGTACTTGGGCATGTCAGTAAATTCAGGGTCAGCACTAAGTGGCCTCTTGCTGAACTGTCACACTGAGCATTTCAAGTTAAGTGGCAGGTCTCAGACATAAACAGACTTGGGAGAGTGTGGGTGCTTGGCTCCTAGGAAAAAACTTGGGGATACATAGCACTGCTCTGGCCATGGTGGAGCCTAATTAGATGAGCCAGGACTGTTGGTGCCCACCTTCCACCTCAAAACTCCAGAGCCTGAAACACCAGGACCTGGAGTTCAAGGCCAGTTTGGGCCACAGAGCAAGGCCCTGTCTCACACTACCTTCCCTCATCCACTTTGGTTTACAGCTCTTTCCTGCATTTCAGGACTTGGGCAGTAACTCAGGCACCTGTGTTCCATGGACTGGATGGTACCAGCCTAGATAGCTGAGAACAAATATCTTAAGCTGTACCTAATTAGCACTTAGAAAAGGGCAGAGTCGGTCCCTGCAGCTCCAACATCTGTTTCAGGAATCTGCTGAAGCATTTTCTTTCCGCTCAGCCCCTCCTCCCATCTTTACAGTGATTCCCAATTTTCTACACACCTCAGTCCGTAGAAGGCTCAGGCTGGGCTCCATCTGAAAGTCTAGGTCCCTGCCATCAGTATGTGTTTGGAAAATCACTCCAGGGCTCTCTGTAGATTGCCAAAACAGCTGCCAAGAGACCTGCTAGTCTCCACAGCCTGTGCCTCCCCTGCAGGCTGGCCATGGGCTGCAGCAGCCCAGAGTTCCTAGCACTCAAGTTAGGCCCCATGCAGGCTGGTATGAAGAGACTACATGTACTTAGAGGGCTGCAAAGGCTACAGGTGGGAGTAACAATACATCCCCCATGTCCTGTATCCAGCTGTTGGCAAACGTTGTCCCTTGACTACCACTACAGTCTCTCAACTGGATGGCTGCAGGTCTTCTGACTGGTGTCTTTGCATCTACCTTAGTCTCATCAGTCTACTCTCAAAACCAGCAGCCAGTCAGCTGATTGAACCAAGCCAGTTTAAATCACTCATCTGTTCAGATCCCCACAAGGGTCCCTGTTGGATTCAGAGCAAAAGCTAAGGTTTTTACAAACACGTTGGAGACCTGCAGGGATCAGCCCGTTACCTCTGATCCCACGTCCTTCTACTTATCCCTGTGGCCTGCTCTACTCCAGTCTCAAAGAGCTCCTCGTTCCTGCCTAGGAGCCTTTGCACTTGTGGCTCTTGAAGCCTAAGTCCCTTTGCCCATCTTCCACACACCTTCTTTGCTTTGTTTTCCTCTTTAGCTAACATGCATTAGCTTACTCATTTATCTTTACTCAGGGACTATCTCTCCTCTATTCCCTTACTGGAATGTCAGCCCCAGGAGGACAGGAAGGTTTGCCATGTTCCCTCCCATGTCCCTTGGCCTGTCACACATAGCAGACACTCCTGTGAGAAGAAGAATGAAAAGTTCTTGGGGTCATTGCTTGCAAAACAAGAGTGACCTTTCTTCTGACTCACAGGCTGCAGAGAGGAATGGCAAAAGCTGTCATTCTTGAGACAGTCTTCACATAGCCTAAGCTGGTGCTGGGATCACAGGAGGCACACCACACTACAGTAGGTCTCCATTATTTGTAAGAATAGATGTGAATTATATCAATACTGGTCAACAGGGTACATACAAAAGTATCATTAGCCAGTTTTCCAGAGGAAGGCCCACGAAATGAGCACTCATCAATGAGGTTAACATGCATACTGGGTCATCCTGTATTTGAAAAAAAAAAGTGTATGATTATCTTTACATTCTTTTCAATAAATATATTCTTTTCATATGTCAAAGATAAAAAGAGCCAACTGACAGAAGAGTTCAACCAAAAGGCCAGTGGTTTGGTTTCCTGACATGAGTACAGAGCTGTAAAGGACTGGTGGCGTTTGCAGGGAGAACTCTCACCTCTGTTTCACTTGTTTTCAAAGTATACGGTTGCTCTTTTGGCTCCTTCAAGGGCACTAATGAACCTGGGGCCCAGTTTATTGAGAAACGTTCTGATGTTTAGAAGGGGTGCTCCTGAGAGGAGTGGGCACCTCGGATGAAGCATCGAATTAACAGTGGCTTTTCAGAGTTCGCTGCATGCCTTTGCTGTTTGGGCTACTGTAAAATACAGCAGCATGGTGCTTCAGAAAGAGAAGACATGGAGTTCTCAGCTCCGCTCTGGGTGTGGGGATCTCAGACCAAGCACCAGCTGAGCCACCCACTGCTCAGGGATGGTTCCCGGCTCATAGGTGAGGCCTTCTAACTGTTTCCTCATGGGGTGGTGGGGTGAAAGCTCTCTGGGACCCCTTTTTATAAGGACATTGATCCCATTCAGGACTTCATGCTTGTGACCTGATCCTCACCACCCAAAGGCCTCACGTCTCAATACCACTGCCTTGGGTTTCAGTACATGGGTCTGGGGGGCACCTCGGGATCACAGCACAACAGATAAATGAAATAGTAACAGAAGTCATGATAGCACCACTCCCAACCATGCTGTGTCTTTTAGGGCAACTGAGGTTTGCAGTGTCTGCAGTGCGTGCATGTGTGCCAAGACTGTAGGCACACTGACCTGCGCGTGTATGTGTATAGGTCAGAGGCCACCATCAGGTATCGTCCTTAACAGCTTCTTCATCTTAATTACTTTTTTGAGACAGGCCTTAGCTGGCCTGGAACTCACTATGTAGACCAGGCTGGCCCTGAACTCAGAGTACCTCTGCTGCTCAAGGGCCTGGCCTACAACTTAATTTTTTTAAACATTTTTTTTATTTATTATGTATACAGTATTTGCTCTACATATATACCTGGGCAGATCTCAATGTAGAAGGCTGTGAGCCACCATGTGGTTGCTGGGAACTGAACTCAAGACCTTGGGAAGAACAGCCAGTGCTCTTAACCTCTGAGCCACCTCTCCAGCCCCCTACAACTTAATTTTTAAAGATTTACTTACTTTTATCTGTACAAGTGTTTTGTGTGTGCATGTATGTATGTGCACCACATGTGTGCACAAAGAGGGTGTTGGATCCCTGATTGTAAGCTGCCATGTGGGCACTGGGAACTGAACCCTCTGCAAGAGCATCTAGCACTCTTAACTGCCTAACCACCTCTCCAGCCACTCCCTCCTGTTTTTTGAGATGGTCTCTCACTGAACCCGGAGCTCACAGTTTTGGCTAGACTGGCTGCCAGCAAGCTCCCACACTGGCGTGTCTCCCCTCAGGGCTGGGATTACAGATGTGTGTCAGTGTACACAGCTTTCACGCGGGGAGCAGGTATTTTATTTCCCCTGTGCCTCCTCTCCAGATTCAGCTTTTGACTGTGAGAACAGCAATAATAAGGTAGAGAGTTAGCCTGACTCCAGGCTCAGTGAAGACACACCCTCCTCCAACTCCACACACTTGAACATGGGTGCACATACTGGGAGGAGCGACCTACCTCTGACTCTAAAGGAACTACAGTTACTTAGCTTTCTGTGGGCTTAAGGATTAACACATATATAAAATCATTGGGAACACCCTACATTTGAAATGTAATCACTCTACCCCTAATGATAGGGCTACAGTGCACATTTTTCTAGCTCAGTAACGAAACATAGTTTCAAAGCTGCAAATATTTGTAGGCTTTAGTAAGACAAAGGTAATGCTTATATGTCCTAAGTCTAGGGCACACATGTGCTACAAACTTCATCAGGTAACTGGTCCAGGGAGGAAATGGAGGCTTCCTGTCAGCAATGTCAGCTGACAGTGAAAATGGCAGCAAGGAGTCATGAGTGGACTTGGGTCAGAGGGCCATGTGGGAACCGAATGATGCTTATCTCTGGACTCAGAGTTGACACCGAAGACAAAGGCCTTCCAGGACAACACAAATGTACCTGAGTCTAAGAGGAAAGGACAGAGATGGGTGAGGCTAGTGTCCCTGGAGAGCTGAAGAAGCAGGCTGTCGTGACGTGGTCCGCATCCCTGATAATGCCTAGGTCTACCTGTCTGCAAGCCCTCCATGTCTACAAGCCAGGGACACAGACTGTGACCGCTAGATGTATGTGCCTGAGGTGACCAGATAAGCCACTGTTTCTGGGTATTTCCAAGGACATTAGCTCTGAGGCTCAGTAAAGCACAGCCCTTGCCCAGTGCTGGTGAACAACTTCCTGCTCCGACAGCCTGGCCAGAGAAAAGGCCCGGGGGTGGGGGGGTGGGGGGGGGGGGGGGGGGTGGGACCATCCCTCCTTCCTGCCTTGCTGCTTGAGCCAGGACACCGCACTGGTTTCCTGCTCTTAGATTGGGACTCCACTGCCAGCTCCCCATGTTCTAAGGCTTTAGGACTCAGCCTGGATTTTACTCTGTCTTCCCCAGCTTTCCAGGCTGGCAGATGGCCGACTGCCCAGTCTCCACAACCGTGGAGCCAACTCCTCATATGAAATCTCCTCTCACATAGTTACATATCCTTTCAGCCATTTCCCTGGAGAGCCCTGACCAGGCAGAGATTAGGAGGCAATGCTGCCTCTGGGAGCTGAACTCACTGCACCTGTGCCTTCCCCCAGAAGAACTCCAAGTAGCAGCACTTTCAGTTTCCCTGATGCTCAACACAAGCAACACTGATGGTGGAACTCCAGTAACCTGGGTCAGGCTGGCACATGGTGCACGCCTATTACCAGAGCACACAAGGAGGCTAAGCAAGTCTGCAGGCTTGAGGATAGCCTGGGCTACAGAGTGGTGACTTCACAAAGTGGGGTAGCACAGTACACAAGCATGAGGACTTGAGTTCCCAGGCCATGCTAACAATCCCCAGCAGAGGTGTTTTAAAAAGCTGGACGTGCTAACACCATATTTAGGAGCCCAGCGAGCTTGTTGGCCAGTCAGTGTAGTGCCCATCAGGCAACTCTGCCACCGGGGCCTTACGCGTGCTCACTCCTCCACTGCTCCTCATTCTGCTGTCTGCCTGGTTGCTTGTCGTGGCACAGAATTTCAGAGCTGGGAGTTTATCAGCTTGTGTCTGGCACCCTGAGTCAGTGCAAGCCCCACAAGCACCACTATGCTCCCCACACTTTCCTCTTTGTATGGTAGACCACGTGAGTCTGTAGTGGCTTGTTGGCCTCCCTGTTAGGCTGCATCATGCACAGGGCCTAGGACACATGCACATTTTATTTCTAGTGACAAGGACATTATTTCTGTCCTGTGGCAGCCCGCTGAACCTAATTCAGTGTACTCCCAGAGTTGCTGTGTACCTGGTACTATGGCAGCACCAAGGCCAGTTATGGCTGGGTCCCTGAGAAGCTGACCTGTAGAGGAAGAAAGTGGACAAGTCAACAGAAAGGCAGGGCAGGCCTGCAGCACCGCCCCTGTATGCTGCTCCAGGGGACCCATCTGTCTGAGGGCGGGACTGTGGAAAGCAAGCCTCCAGAAGGCCACAAAGGGAGTGGCACTGACGCTGACCTGGTGATGAAGACCCAGCCATGTAAGAAGCTGTGGTGGAGGTTCCCTGGTAAAATCAATCTCATGGGCAAAGACCCAAGCTTTGCAGTTTTACAAAAGTAAACTAAACATCAGAGAGGCCATGACTATGTGGAGAGAAGGTATCACAGTGGTGGCAGGCACTGAGCTAAAGCTGTGGCCCAGGCTTCACTGGGCCTTTTGGAATTTTCCTTGACTACTATATGAAGAGAGTAAAATAATGTGACAATAGAAGAAATTTAATGCCAAGGTTGTTGTTCTATTTTATTTTATTTTTTTAATTTTAAAGGAGGCTGAAGAGATAGCTTAGTGGGTAAATCATATGTCTTGCAAATTTGAATGAGGACAAGAGTTTGGGTCCCAAGAATTCCCGTGAAAACCGTAAAGGCATGGCTACTGTCTGTAATCCCAGAACTTGGGGGGGGGGGTAAGTAACAGGGGATCCTGGAGCTAGCTGGTAGCTAGAATAACCAGTTGGCAAGCTTTGTGTTCAACAAGAGACACTGTCTCAATAAAGTGGAGAGACATTGAGGAAGATACGCACTGTCAACTCAAGTCTCCACACTCACACACATGTACCCACACACAGCGTATCCTCAGCCCTCACATATACGTGCATATCACACACACATATACATGCAGAACTTTTTTGCTTAAGGAGGGTTAAGGTACAGTGCTTGCCTGCAAGCTTAAGGGCCTGAGTTCAATCCCTAGATTCTACAGTAAAGACCTAAGAACAGTTATGCACTTGTAATCTCTATGCTGGAAAGGTAGCAGGGGGATGGATCACTGACTGGTCTGACTGGTCAGCCAGTGCTGTTGCAAAACACAAGGTGGCTAGCACATGAGGAACATCAAAAGTTGTCCTCTGGACACACACACACACACACACACACACACACACACACACCTTTGAGGGCTGCAATATAATTTAGTGGTAAAGTGTTTATTTCATATGCACGAAGCCCTGGGTTACATCGCTAGCACCTAAAAGAAAATTCTTTATAAGTTTGCCAGAATAGCCTTGGAAACAGCCCATTTTGGAGCTTGGCCTTCTGTCACACATTTATCCATGTGTGGACCACAAAGCTACTCTCAGATTTGGTCACCACTGGTCAAGATGCCAATAAAACTGAGGACACTGCTCGCCTTGCCCCCACCACCCAGCACCAGGTCTAGGGGAGAGCCAGGACTGTAAGAAGCTGTGTTTGCCTGCTCACTCTAAGCTCATCAGAGACGGCCTTCTTCAGCACCAGATGATGCTGAGAAGCCTGTAATTCAGTCTGCATCCACAGGGAAGCCCAAACCTCAAAGCATTAGGAGCAGACCAACATCAGACTCAAAACCAAAGGATAGAATTAAGGTCTCTCTCCACACTGCCCTCAGTCAAGAACTATGGGTTGTACAGTAGGGAGGGGGTGAGCTATGGGGACTTGAGTTCAGACCAGGACACTTTTCATGGCAATCTCTTAGGGGACAGGTGGGCAAAACCACTGATCAGATGGTCAGAAACTGACTTTGCATCTCAAATGAAATGTCCCCCAGAAGGTTCGAGCCTCCCCTTGGTAAACTACTGTCATAAAAAGGTATATTTCACTGCTGTCACTGTACTGTGAATCCCACCCATAAATAGCATACACGGTTTGCTTTTCTTGTCACTTGGGCCTTTCTACATGTTGCTTTCTGGCTGCCATGCTCTTTCCAGCTATCCCTGGGGCTCTGGTTTCTTTCTCTTCCCTATAGACTGCATACATCAGTGGTCCCCACGAGCAGGCTGAATCCTCTCTCCCAGCTTCAGAATCACCTGGGGAATTAGAACCTCCAGACTCTAGGCTGAACCCCAGACCTCTCTCTTAATTCAAGGCCTCTGGGCTCTAGCCCAATCTAAGAACTTCTGAGGGCCTGACCTGTGAATTTTCTGCATCTCTAGCATTGTGCTACCTGAGGTCTTGCTGATGGGAGCAACATGGTCCTTCTCAAGACTAGACACACATTTCCTTGTGAGAACCCTTCAAGGCTGACCGGCCAACACAGAGCACACTCAGAGACACCTCTTTGAAGTTTCCCCTGCTTGATGCTTTATTTCTCTGCCTCAGTCACCCAGGGCCAGGTGCTTGACAACCAGGGACCACTCTGTAGCCCCCAATATGATTTTAACGGCCTAATCTTAAACCTCTTATCTGACTTTGCTTGCTTCTTTTCACAGAAACCACAATGGAGGAGTCCAGGCATGGCATGCCTGCTCTGGCTTCCCAGTCCCATGAGCACTAAGCCCTTTCTCAGCACAGTAGCATCCATATCTGAATGTCTCTTATCCCCGTTGGAGAAAGATCCTGGCACTCCTCCATCACCTTTTCCTTCTTTCTGAAGCACACATATTCAGTAAGATCCAATGATATATTTACTGTGCATTGTTCATTAATCTAAAATAAGCTGTGTGGTTTTCCAGACCTTGGATAAGTCCCTTGAGAAGCAGTGTTGACGGCATCTGGTGGAGCCAGCCTGGCCTGCAACCACCCCTCGACCCACATCTAAGTACGTTCCAGCGTAGTTCTGGCCACAACACACTAGGGACATGGGCAAGGACATACAGTGCGGCACTGTAGGGTACAGGGGAAATGGCAAACAGCCTGACTGCACATCGGGAGGGGAACAGATCACCACTGTGGCAAGCTGTGTACTGGTTAGAATGGACAGACAGAGCTCCATATACCAGCATGGCTAGGACACCAACGGAAGAGTGAACAATTTTATTTTTCAAACAATGTGTTCAACGTGGCTTTATTTATTTAAATTCTTAACACACACACAGTAACAGAAGTGTAAGAGTATGGACTGAACAAATCCAGTTATCATCTCTGGGCCAAGGGAGCACCTATAGGAAGGATAACTATGAAGCTAACAAAATGGGACCTAGCTGTGTTCAGACACAAGTTAGGTGTGCATGAACTCTTTTTACTCTAGAGCAACTGTGAGATAGGAACAATTATATCCCAGTTCACAGGTGAGGAGACTGGCTCACAAACTGAGAAAAACAGGAGAAGCATTGCAGTGAGGGACCATACACATTGGCCCTCCTAAATGGAGCCCTTCCTCCTCCAAGTGGCCATGTCCTCTTACTCCTGCATCCTGTACCTACCTCCTGCTCTTGGTCAATGTCCCACTCGGCATGTAGCACTAGAATTACCAGTTGCATTATTTGTCTCTTCGAATCACAGCAATGGCTTCCCATCACACTTATTTTTATTTGTGTGTATGTATGTCTACATATAGCAGATGTGCTCACACATGTGTCTGTGGGGGCCAGGGTCTGACTTTATGTGTTGTTACTCAGAAGTCATCTTTCTTGTTTTGTTTTTTTGAGATAGCGTCTCTCACTGGGACCTGGGGGTCACTGCTCAGGCTGGGCTGACTGGTCATTGAGCTCTAGGGACCTCCCATACCTGCCTCCCACTATTGGGACTGTAGCCAAACGGCACCTCATCTGGTTTTTATGGGGTGCTGGGACCTGAACTCAAGTCCTCATGTTTGCATATCTGGCAGCCACAGAAGCCAGAAGAGGGGACTGGATTCCCTGGGACTGGAGTCACAGACAGTTATGAACTGCCATGTGGGTTCTGTGAACTGAACCCAAGTCCTCTGGAAGAGCAGCCAGTGCTCTTAACTGCAGAGTCATCTCTCCAGCTCCTTTATTGTTTTTGTTTTTTTTTAAAAGATGAGATCTCACTATGTAGTGTGGTCTGTCCGGAAGCTTGCAATCCTCTTGCCCCAAATTCTAGATGCTGCCATTATAGGTACATGCCACCATGCCTGGACCACATATTTCTTAATTTACTATTTGTTCCCAAGGTGTCCGACCCCAAGAATGTAAATTCCACGGCTGCAAAGACGGTGTCTATCTGGCTACTGCTGACTTTAGCCCCTAGCACTCAGGAGTTTCTAGGACGAATGAATGCGAGCACGGATGAGACACTTATCCAAGGGCACAGAGAGGCAGTGTGGTTTCAGTTCCAGGAGGTGAAGAGCGCGTCATGGAAGCCATTTCAAAGTGAATAAAAGGAAGACACATCTAAAATAAGAATAATGATGTCTTTGGCTGTCAGCTGTGAGTGATGGGCACTTGGAATGCTTAGTCCCTTTCTGCATCTCTCCCACTGTGAAATCTCTGTTCTCAGTTTTATTTTTAAGTCTCCGTGAGTGCACTGCACACTAATCACTAGTTTAAAAGGCCCTAGAACACCGTGAAATTACTGTTAACATTTCAAATGGCAGTAACACTCAGTGCAGTACATTAAAGTTAGTTTACTGAATGGACAATGACTACACAATGGCTGAAAGGCACATTAGGGTTGGAAGGTTCGGGGACTGCCATTAAGAAGACTAATTAGACAAAGAGCAAGCAGTCTGCACAACAGAGGACACAGTGAACTAGGTGAAGATACCTTATGGGAGGACATCTTTGAAAGCTAGACAACAAGATTAATATCCAGATTATATAAGGGACATGCAAAAAAATCAAATGCCCCCAAAACAAATGAGCCAATCAGTAAATGATCAAATAAGATGAACAGACAGTCCCTGAGACATGGAGTACAAATGGCAAATAAACTTAAGAAAATGTTCAGCACCATCGGCTGTCAGGGAAAAAGGCACAGTAAAATGACACTGAGATTCCATTCTCACCCCAGCCAGATGGCTACTATGAGAAAACAAGTGCTAGTGAGGAGGGACCCTCATGTACTGTTAGCAGAAATGTAAATGGGTGCAGCCACCATGGAAACAAACCCCTGGTCCAGCCCAGCCCTGGTGGTATACTGCAGGGACTGCACTGTTTCCAACAATGAGATTATAGACCCTGCTAGATACCCATCAACAGACCAGAGGATGAAGAACATACATACACACATAGAAATTTTTTTAGCTGTAAAGAATGAAATCAGACTGGGAGATGGTTTAGTAGGTAAGAGCATGTGTTATGTGAACATAAGACCTGAGTTTAAGTCTCCAGAGCCTATGTAGAAAGCTTGGTTTGGTAGTGCGTGCCTGTGACCCCAGTGCTGTGTGCGTGTGCGCGCATGCGTGCATAGATACAGAGGATCGCTGGGTTTGTTTGTAGTGAAATCCAGGTTCAACAAGAGACTGCCTCAAAGAGCAAGGTGGAAAGAGATAGCGCAGGACACTAAATGTCCTCCTTGGGCATCTGTGTGTGTTTTCACAGGCACGTACACTTGTACATACATACACACATATCACATACATATATACAACACCACGCCCCATATCCACTGTCTAAGGAATGTATTAATAACATGTCTATCAGACAGAATACTACTCAGCCATCTGAAGAACAGGCTTCCACTTGGAAATATCACACTAAGTGTTATAGCTTGAGTCTGAAGTGCCCCTGCAGAACCCAGGCACCACCAAACCTGGCTATTGTTTAAGGTGAAAAAAAAAAGTCGTAGCTGGTTATAGTGGCTTATGCCAGTAATCCCAGCACTGGAAAGGCTAAGGCAAAATCAAAATTACAAGTCTGAGGCCAAATGGAGCTTTATCAGCGAGAGAAAAAGGAATTATGTCTGGAGATGCAGCTCGGGTAGAAGCATTTGCCTGGCAGGTACAATGTCCTAGGTTCAACTCTCAGTACTGTGAGGGGAAAAGAAAGTCTTCCAGTGAGCTGAAGCAGGGTGAACCAGGTCCTATGCCTTCCTATGTATGCCCACCTGCCAAGTACAGTCTTTTGGTCAGGCAGCAAACTGGTCTCTGCCTTACCAACTCATAAAGACGACAAGGCTGCCACCTTCTAATCAACACAGTCAGCCACTCCCACGCTGCTAAGATGCTAAGTGAAGGAGGTCAATCAAGGATTTTTCTGATGAGCCTTCTAACTACTCTAGGTTTACGAAATCCTGAAGCAGTGTGGACTACAAGCTGTTCTATGATCACTGAGAAGTGGAGTCCTCTTCTCAACAGTGGGGACCTACTGCTTCCTGCTATGAGGTACCCATCTTGGTGTTTTGTAGGAAGCCTGCATTCCCTTCAGTTGTAACTAGGGTCCCCTGGGGATATTAGAGCAACCATACCCTGGTATCACCAGCTCGAAAGCATGAATACAGAACTGCTTTTACCATCTGCTCACAGGACTAATGATCCTTCCAATGACTCTATATAAGGAAAGGAGCCTTGCAAATCCCCACTAACTCCCTGGGTGGCCCCAAGCAAAACAATCCACCCTGAGCCAGGCTCTCAAAGGACAATGGAAACCTCTAGTAGTCCTATATTCTGAGCTCTCTGCTTCACTGTCCCCTCCACTTTAGAAGACTGCCATACTCTAGAACCCATGATCTATTTTCCTCCTTCAGGAGGTCTGTCAGCCAAGGGGGCACTGCCAGGAAATGCCAAGGGGGCACTGCCATGAAATGCAAGGCCATACTATGATCCTGCTTACAGGATCTCAACCTTCTTGCTACTGAAACATGGTAAACATCTTATCTGTTGACAAGATCAGCAATACTGAAATCTGAGTCTCACATTCCTCTTTCTTTGCCCTAAAAGTATTTATTTATATATCCAACAAACATTTGAGTACCTACTGTGTGTCAGCAGTGTGCCAGGTCTAGGGAGATGGGGAAATCAAACCAGGTACCTGCAGGCTACACAGAACACTCTGGGATCCACTACCCAGAACTATTTGCAACATCATATGCACATGAACAAGTGGGATTCACATCAACACCGACAGTATTGATAAAATGAGTCCCAAAATACGAGAATCAGTGTTTCCAACTTCCATTTCCTAACTTCTGGACAGTTGGAATATAAAACTCAGTGGCCAAGTGCTTGGTCAGAATATACATGGCCCTGGATCCCATGTTGGAAAAAGAAAACAAAACCTTTAGAATAAACCTGGTCATCCTGGAGCTACTGCCAGAAGGGATTCGTTTAGATGCACCCTTTGAAGATTTTTCTGTTTTTTTCTCGAAGCTTTGCTGGATGGGGTCAACTGCACACTCTCCCTTTCTTTCTCCCTCTGTATGTGTCTGTGTGTTTGAGTTAAGGGCTACTACCATGTGGCCCAGACTATGCTCTGTTCCACCTCTTGAGTGCTAGGATTACAGGTGTGCAGCAGCAGCAGCACACAGGAACCTCGTCAGAATGCAAAGACATACTTGTTGGCACTAGGATCTGCACACTATCCACTAACCAGGGGATATGGCATGTTTCTTCCTATCTCCTCAAGCTAGGATATGTGTCATGTGGGTTCCTTTCTCACACTCTGAGGAATGAAGAGAGGGACTTACAAAGGAGTTGAACAAAATTCACATTCTTAGATCCCATGTCCCAAGACAGTCGGTGAAGACAACTAGAACATCACCTAAAGATGCTCCATGGATTTGTCACTGAGGCCCTCTGTCACACTCAGTGACCTAGCACTTGTTGGAATTCAATTTGGTCTGAGAGATTAGAGACAGAGAGTTCTATAGGAGCACAGCAGACATCAGCCTCCCCTGTGGCTTTGATGACACTAGCTCTGATGGCCAGAAACTATTCATGGGGGTATGTAACATAGAGGTTGGATCCAAGACACTTCTTGCAGCCTTTGCTTGAGGGGCCTTTTGCACACTTTAGGTGCAGCAGGGACCTGGACAGGCCCTTAGAACACTCCTCTACACTTCATATAATGCACAATAAGCCCAAGAGACCAGTTTCCTAATTGCAGAGATAAGAGGGAACTATTTCTAGAAAAAGGCTAATTACTGGGCTGAGGAATGGCAGCAGTATAGGGCAAAGGTGGCTTCTGACGTTCCATCTTCTACAGTCATATTTGTTTTGATTACATGTATGCAGTTGGGCCTGTGCATGTGAGTGCATGTGCCCGAGGAGATCCAAAGAGACTGAATCCCCTGGAGCTAGAGTACCAAGACATGAATGTTGGGAACTGAACTTGGATTCTCTGAAAGAACAGCAAGCTCTTAACAGCTGAGCTTTCTCACCAGCCTCAAATTCAGAACTTTCGGATGTCATCGATGAAGAGGCCCTAGGGCAGGTAAAAGGCCTAGAGCCTAAATGTGGGCCTTCTAAAAAATCAGACTGTTGCCCCTTATGCTCAGTGCCATGCTAATAATAAACCTCTGTAGACTTAGAAAAATGAGGCTGTTTTGAAGCAAGCATGACACATAGACTTAAGACAATTCACTCAACAAGCACTTAGGAAGGCTCTATCAGTCCCCGGACAGGGAGAATTAAATCACAACCCTGGACATCAAAGGGTCCTGTACTCTAGTTGGTTAGACAAACAAAATTAACAGAATGAAATTTAAAAGGCATGCTGCACATATAATGAAGTAAAACTGTACACTCAGATCTATTAAATGTGCCAGGTGTGGTTACACACTTGTAACCCAGTACTTGAGAGTCCAAGGAAGGAGGACTGTAGGTTCCAGGCCAGCCTAACTATACAGTTAGTCACAGAGCCTGGGCCACAAAGTGAAACCTTATCAAAAATAGCAAAAGAAAATCTATAAAATAATCTAAATAAGTGACCCACTGGGATAAAGGCCATGGGGTAAAATGACATATATAAGGAGCAAAGCGGTTTGATTTGTGTTTGAAACTAGTGTATATTCTAAGGAAGAGAAATAAAGGATAAATTATCATTAGTTGATTATTTTGATGAATGTCGACATATCAGCCACTATTTTAGAAGAGATTTATTCTACTTTTTTATTCATGTGTATGTATGGGTCTCCATTTGGCAACTGCCCAATACTGGTGGTGGGAACCAAATTCTGGTCCTCTGCAAGTGCAGTAAACACTCTTAACCACCGAGCACCTCTCCAGTCCCCACCATTTTTACATCCAAAACGTAGTGGGTAAGAGTACTTGCTGTGCAAGCATGAGGATCTGAGTTTGTTCAGCATCCATATGATCAGGCATGGTGTGGGCAGAGATGGGAGGATCATTGGGATTTGCTGGCTGCCAGGTTAGTTTGAGGTTTAGCAGGAGACCCTGCCTCAAAGGTATAAGATGAAGAGATAAACCAAGACACCTGACATCTTCTACATACAACACACACACATAAACACACCCCACACAAACACCACATATACCCCCACACCCTCCAAAGTACCACTCCTATCTCACCCCTACAAATATATATATACACTCTCCACATTCACACACACACACACAAAAAAAAAAACAAAGCAAAACACAGTTTACTCTTTTTCCAGTTGAACATGGCACAATCATAGTTCCACATTTCAGAATACTGTACTCAGTACTAATGCCTTGGAAACATTTTTAGACTCCAGGCTGACCTGAAACTTGCAATTCTCCTGTCTCAGCTGCTGAGTTCAGGCTCGTTTTCTTTTCGTTCCAGGGCTGTGTCCTTAGTACCTCCACACAGTAAGTGTTCAGTAAATAGCTGCTGATTAAATAGTTTGGGAACAGGTAGGTGGTTCCTATTACATTCATTTAGCTTGTTGGAAGTTTTTAAAGACCTGAGCATCCTGTTCAAGGGGAATCAAGTGGCATAAATACCAGCTGTGAACTTCAAGAACTTCAGACTCCCAGACTCTGTTCCTGCCTACTGAATCACAATGTGCATGTGAACAAGACTGCCCTGAGGCTACAGCACAGCAACATGAGATCCCTTAAGCAACACTGTCTGCAAAATGCAGCAAGGAGGCTTTGTGCCCTGGGGCATGGGCCTGGCTGAGGACAGATGCCTGGCTGACTGGACCCAGAACCTGCCCTGGGAGGTACACAAATCTTCATGATCAGATATCTCTGATCATCATGCTGCCCTCAGAAGGCAGCTCACAGCAGTCTAGACTCTAAATCCTTCTGGTGCCCATGAGAAAAACAAGAACTTACACAGATTGGTGAACGCAGAACGAGAGGCAAGGGAACCACAACAAACAATACTGGAAGGAGGAAGGATTCTTCTCTTTTTCCTCTGATCCCTTGCCAGGGTTTCCCACTACTACTCAGCAGGCAGAGAAGGAAAACTAGCTCTCATCGACCAGCTCAGTTGTGACAAGGGCACTGGCAGAGGGTGAAGGGAACAAGACAGGGCAGTCAGAAGGTGGTGTGAGCCTTGCCCAAGCAGTGTATCAAGGAAACTCTCTACTTTCCCCAAAAGAGTGGTTTCACTTGATTTGATGATGCTTCCAAGTGGATAAAGCATAGGAAGAAGGCAAGAGACAGGAGGGGACTAGCAAAGAAGAGGAGTGTCTTGTATTGATGGACAACATGGACACTGTGGCCATTTCTGCCTTACAAATGACTGGGGCAGGGCTGAGAAGCTGGTTCACTCAGTAAAGGGCTTTCATTGAAAATGAAGGACCTGCATTTGATCCCCAAGAATTCAAGTAAAAAGCAAAGCTGTGCTACCTGTGCCTGGGGAGGCAGTGAGGGGGGGGGGTCCCAGGGGCTCACTGGCTAGTCAGTCTAACCAAAGTGAACACCAAGAGCAACAAGAGACCTGCGGTTGGTAACACCTAATGACACCTCTAGTCACTACACACACATGTGTACAAACACCCCCCCTACACACACACACACTACAGAGGCTGCCACAGGAGGAGCATGAGTCCCAAGTCAAACTGAGCAGCAATATGAGATCTCAACAAAACAAAAAGAAAAGAAGTAGATCGGTCGGGGAGATGGAGGTCCACTGTAATTTCCTCAGCAGGAGACAACTTTATGAAGAACATACATCTGAGAAGACTTTTGAGGACAGGTGTGCAGGGGACACCCAGGGAGGAAATCACAAAGGACAACCACCCTCAGAATGGCGGCTGCGGAGAAGGTAATGTAAACAGCTGAAATGATAAGTCTGTAGAGAAGATGATGATTCTAGTCGTACATTCCCAACATTTTCTTCAAAGTAATGACAGTGTAACACTAAGATCACTGCATACTTCCAGTTCTTTGATATGTGACTGTCCCAAATTGCTGTAGTTCTCTCCCTCCCTCCTTCCATATATACGTGAGGGTCATTAGGAAAACAGGACTAGTCACCACTAGTCACCACTCAGGTACCAGGAACTAAAAAGACGCAAGTGAGAAGTCAAAAACAAGTCTTGGGATGGGACTTAGCTCAGTGGTGGTGTGCTTGACTAGCATGTGTGAGGCCCTAGGTTGAATCCTCAGCAAAAATAACCAACTAAAGAATGAAATGGTTCCTAAAGGCAGAACACAGTGAATAAGCATATGGAAAGACCGCAACACCACAAGTGAAATGCAAATCAAACCCACAATGGCTACACTAAAAAAAACAAAAACAAAAACAGGCAATAGCAAGTGTTGACCAGGGCCTGGAGGAAGGGGGGGCCTCCCAGGGTTGGAGCACACATGAAGTGAGGAGCCGCTTTAGTCTGCTTTGGGAAACAGCCTGGCAGCTTCTCAGACTGTCAGCCACAGGATTAGCAACCGTTCTGAAGATCCTAGTCTTAGGTATGAGCTTTCAAAGCCCAGACCCAGGCAGAGTGCTCATGGGAGATGGCAGAACCTTTAGAACACTGGCAGTGTGCCCCCAAAGTGAGATGTGGCCTCTGCTTACAGGCAGTGTGGCCAACCAGCTATGAACTGAGACTTCCAAAGCTGTGGGCCAAATTTAGCTACTTCTTTTGCATTTATGTTTTAATATTAGTGAAAAGTACATAACATATACATTCAATGAAGATCTGTTTACACAAGGCATATGTCCACACATGAATGTTCAGAGAAGCTTTGTGTGTCCTAATCAAAAAATGGGAACAACCTCAAATGTCCATCAATTGATAGATACACACTGTGTACACTTATACAATGGAATATTATTTGGTCATGAGATGAGTAAAGTACTGTGGTGTCTCATGCATATAATCCCAGCACTGAAGAAAACAACAACCCCAAACAGTCAAAAACCCCAGACCCCACCGCAAATGAGCTAGGATTACACACCTACGAGCACACCTAAATCCAAAGCACCGACCACTCCAAATGTTGGCACAAATGTGGACCAATAGGCACTCTTCAGTCCCTGCTGCTAGGAACGCGAAAACAAGACTTAAGACCATTTCTTAACAAAATAGAGTCTACGCTGGAGTGTACTATAAAAACCTGCACTCAAGTGTTTGTAGCAGTTTGGGTCATAATTGCTCAGACTCAGGGAATATCAAGATGTTTTTTAACAAGCAAGGCCACATAAAAAAAAATCCACAGAGAACTCAGCTCCACACTGCCAAGTGTGACAAGCTAAATGTACAGAGGCTGTGACTCACATGCTGACATTCTTGAGAAGGTGAAAGACGGAGACAATGACACCAGCGGCCACATCTGGGGAGGGAGGAAGGACAGAGGGGACTTTAGCCAGTGAAACTTTACTGCATGACACTTGCCAAAACTCACAGAAGCATATGACACAGAGAATGGACCCTAATGTAAACCGTGGACTTTAGCTCTTAAGGGTACCTCAGTACTGGCCCATCAAGTATAACAAACACACGGGTCACGGGAGAGACTGGGGGAGGATGGGAATTCAGGCAAGTCACCAAGAATTAAAACAAGTTTCCAATTAAAAAGAAAATGCTGAAGATGCTGTGGTCTGCTTGGCAAATATTTACACATTCTGAAAATAGTCGAGATGACAAAAATTCTAACACAGGATTCTAACCAGAAGTTAAGTTAAAACACCTACAGTTCAAAAATCAAAGTTTCTGGACAACTGCAGAGGAGCCAACAGGAGCAAAGGCTTCAACTGCTGGGGGAAGGCTGTCTTCCTCAGGACTCACACACAGTAAAACAGCCCCACAGCAGTTTCTACAATAACATTTACTATGGAAAATATATTTTATAGCTAACATAACCACAATTATTATCATAGAAATAAAAAATATGTGTTTCAAAAATAGGATCTTAGTACTTATGCCACTGTGCTAATATTTGAGTGTGGCATGACATATATTGCGTGACAATGTGAACATGTGTCAGTATGAAGTGGTTCCTGTGACTATATGTGTGCTAGCATGAGTTATGTGTGGGCACTAGGCGAGATGGTGGGTACGCTAGCATGAGGTGAGTGAGTGTGAACTGATGTGTCAGTGAGAAGGTGAGTGTGAGCCCGGGCAGTAGTGTGAGAAGGTGAGCTTGACAGAGGTGTGAGCATTTATCCTCCCACATAAGGCTTGGGGTGGTGCATTCCTGGGTAGCAATTTCCACATTGCCAGTGTTCCTGCTTCTCCCACTAGACAAGCTCATGGCACCTTAACCCCCTTTCCAACACCCTACCATGCAGTCATGCTTTGCTAAGGGCTAGTGGCTCTGTTTTTCTATTTGAAACATGAAATATAAGCACTGTTTTCCTCTCTCCAATAATTATGGGCTGCCACCACTGATAAGGGACCTATGTGAAAGGACGGGCTGAGAACTGTGCAGCCAAACACCTTCATAGTGCCAAGGCCAGAGCGGCCTGCTACACATGGTGCAGGTGGCTCTGTGATTTATATGCCGGCTACACTTCCAGGTTCCTAGCACCCACAGCAGATAACTCAAGACTACTTGTAACTCTAGCTCCAGGGGATCATCCAACATCTTCTTGCCTCTGCAGGCACCCACATGAATGTGCATACACACATACACACACACACACACACAAATCCACATTAAAAAAAAAAAACCCTAAATCAGTAATTGATAAAATGATTCCTGGGACTGGAGAGATGGCTCAGTGGTTAAAAGTGCTTGCTGTACAATTGTGAAGACCTGAGTTCAAATCTGCAGAACCCACATACTGGGCATGTGTCTGAACTTCAGAACTCTGCTACTAGGAAGCTCCTGGGCCAGCAAGACTTGGATGCACAGCAGCAAACAACAAGAAGACTGTTGCAAACAAGACTGCTGGAAATTGGGACCAACACATGAGGCTGGTATCTGACCCCCATATGCATGTACGCACATGCTCAGACTTGCATATGTATACACATACACACACACACACACACACACACACACACACACACACACACACATGATTAAAGAACCAAAAATAATCCTGTTCTTGAGGACCTCATTTTAGCAGGGGTCAAAGGAACACAATTCTCTCTGCTCAAATAAGTCTTTCTTTTGTAGGCATGCCCATGCTGAGATGGCCCATCCACCAAGACGAGGTAGAAGGGAAGACACCATGAGAACAGAAGGCTATGTGCCATCAGCCTAACAGAGAGATGGCAGGAGGAAGAGGTGGTCCTAGAACATACCAGTCCCCGTTGCCTCTGGGGTATAATGGGAAGGAAAGCCACAAGCTTTCTCTGGGCACTGATGCCAGGTCTGTTCCACAGGAAAAACCCACAGGAGTCCAGATGTGCTGCAACTCCCAACCCTTCAAGCCAGGGAACACTGCCAAGGCCCCTGTTAATTTATTCTTCAGTTGTGTCTATTTGCTGCTTCCTGTTTCTCACCTGCCAGATCTTCCTGCTGTTATCCGCACTTTTATTCTTCTCCTTAGCACTGCAATCTCCCCTTTATCTTGTGCCATTGTCCCATCCTATCTTTGGCCCATATGCTTTGTGCTTTCATACAATAAAGAACGCTACGGGCAATCTACTTTTGTTCCAGTTTGCTTCCCCCCCCCCCCCCTCAGACTCAGTTTCAGTCTTTGCCTTCTTTATTTCCCTCTTTTTGGCTTTTGGTTTTGGCACCTGAAAAGTCTCCCTCTCTCCCCTCCCTCCCTCGGACTGAACCCATGGCATTGTATATGCTAGGAAAGCACTCTACCTCTGACCTCTATTTCAAACTCTGTTTTTTTAATGCAGATTTAGTTTATCCGTACCTGTGTATACCTGCCACGTGTATGGCCATGGAGGCCAGAGGCAGGTGTCAGATCCCCTGGCACTAGAGTTATAAGCTACACAATGTGGTGTTGTGATCAGAACATAGTCCTCTGGAAAAGCAGCAAGTGCTCTAACCCTCGGAGCTACCTATCCTACACTTGATTTTCTATTCTGAGACAGGGTCTGAGTTGCCCAGATTGTCCTTGACCTCACTTTGCAGCCCAAGCTGCCCCAGCTCTCCGTCGTCCTGTCGATCTCAGGCATGTGCAACCATATCCGTGTACTTCCTTTAGTGTTCCCATTCACAGCTCTCCATTGACCCACATCTCAAAAGTGCTCTAGGTCTTCGTGCACTCTTCTTTCTTGCTTCCCAACTCAGAGTTGGGGCTGATGGATGGATGGACATGGTTTGAGAGCCCATGGCTCAGGAAGGTGGCGAAGAGAGGCTCTCTGTCTCTCTCTCTTTCTCTCTGCCAAAGTCCCTTTCATTTCAGATTCCTAGGTCTGCTTCTCCCCAGCCTGGAGAGAAGCATTAGCTAGCATGCTCAGGGGGTGACTCTCATCTGAGAAGCCCACCTCCACGTTGTCTTTCCCTCTTATTGTTTCTTTCTTGCAACTCCAGTGCTAGAATCTTGTCTCTGCCCTAGTTATAGCATTCACACCCACTACAGGCTTCACTATGGGATTCTGGACTCAAAACAAGAATCAGAACTGGGTTGTGGTTGTGTGGTTGCCACACACCTGTAATTCCAGCACTTGGGAGGCTGAGACAGGAAGATCATGAGTTCAAGGTCAGCCTGAACTACATAGTGAGACCCTGTCTCAAAACAGCAATACAAAACAACAAAAAATAAAATTAAAAGAAAAAAAAAGTAGGATCAGTAGGATCAGGCGAATGGAGATCAAAGTGTTAACTGTGTTCCTAAAAGCTTGGTTTGAGGGCAGGTAGGCTCACTCAGTAGAGCAGGCCAGCATACACAGGCCCACAGCATCAAGAAAAGGGAATGTGTGCTCTGAGAGCCCAGTCCACCCACTTGTTCTCCAAAACTCACCAGCCTAGCTACCCGTTCCTCCTTCCTTGGCACATGGGCCAAGAGGCATTGGGAGAAGGTATGAGGATCATGGTGGCTGAGGCTGGGAGGATCTTGTCCTCCCAAAAGTCCAAACTATCCAGACATGGTTACTCTGAGGCTCCCACACAGTGACAGTTGAGGTACTGAGAGAACACAGACCACCCTGGCATAGAGGCTGCCCTCTTAGGCAGACTGCCTTGGCCATTTGCAGCTGTGGCAGTGTCTGGCTCATAGTTAGACATTAAGAGACTTGCCGACTCAGCTTCCCTGGATGATTACTTTTAATGAGACACCTGCTCTAACTAGCTGCTGCCAGACCTGATATGTTTGCTTAAAAAAAAAAGTCTCAGTACTTTACAGTCCCACTAAATGTGTACTGATAAGGAGGTAGATGACCAGGTCTCCACTGCTCCATTCTGACCAAATTCCCAGGGAGTTTCTCTTCCTAGGCACTCCACACTACTTTTAACAGTCTTCCTCTAGTCTGCCCTCCCTCTCTGTTTTTGTTTTATTTTGAGACAGAGATTCACTGTGTGGTCCTGAACTTGAACTCCCAGAATTCCACCAGTCTCTGCCTCCCAGTGCTAGGATTAAATGTCTTGAGTAGCCCAGGCTGGCCTCAAGTTTGATACGTTGAAGATAACCCTGAACTTGTGATTCTGCCCCTACTTTACAAGTGCTAGAATTACAAATGGATACTAACACCCTGGATTTAACATCGACAGTTTTCCACCTATGGCCATCTCATCAAGTCATTAGGATCTTGGGGCAATCTTTCTTCATCCTAATTATGATTTTGTTTATGCAAATCACTGGGGTTTCTTGTTGTTTTCAAGGAAAAACATGTTTTTCTTTGAAAAAAAAAACATTTATGCAGCCATGAAAAATATACAGTCACTGGCTACCTTGTGTGAGGCAAGAATTGCTCATCCCTGGCAGATAGTCATAACACTAAGCACTGTCTCTGAGTGCAAACGGAAAATCCTGCTATAAAGAGAACAGCTTTCAAAAGCTCATCTTTGAAATATGTTCATGCATACTGAGGGGAGGGCACATGTGTGCATGTGGAGGTCAGAGGGCACCCTCAGGTACTGTTCCACAGGTGCTGTCCCCTTCTTTTTGAGATAGGGTCTTACCAAGTAGGCTTAACAAGATCGCCAGAGAACCCTACAAATCCTGTTTTATTTCCCAATTCAAGGATTACAGACACACAGTATCACACAAGGCTTTTAAACATGGGTTCTAGGGAACAAACTACAGTCTTCCAGAATTTTCCTGACTGATCGACATCTCTCCAGCCCTGGTTTGTGTAGTTTCTTTTTCCCTTCTTTCCTTCTTTCCTTCCTTCTTTCTTTCTTTGAGATAGGGTAACTCTCTTGCCTCAGCCTCTTGAGCGCTAGGATTACAGGTGTGCACCACCTTTCTAGGCTGAAAGCATTCCTTTCAAGGGAAGGCAGCTGAAAGAGAGTAACATCCTTTCTGGGCTCACAGGTCTGTCGTTCAGAGCTCTGTGCATCTTGTCTACAAAGATGAGTGAATTTCACCTTAAAAATTCATGTAATTTGTGTCTCTTGGTGCTGTCAGTGGCTGTGGAGGTGTGTCCACCTTAACCCTGGCCCTGATGGAAATTTCCCATCTGTCTAAACCACTGGCCCCAGCACAGTACAGGATCAGTTAAACAAATCTCATCAGACACACATTAGAAGGATGGAGTGGCCTAAGGCCAGGCAAGGTCTCCCAGCCTCTTGACAGTGATATCCTGCCTCCTGCTCTGTCCTCCCTTGTCTTCCTAGTCCCCAGAGATATGCCACCTAAAAGATAAGCCCAAGGGTCAGGCACAGGACATGACTCTGAGGGTCGGAGCAGGTCTTCCTGCAGCCTTGGAAGCCACCTGACCCCTCTTCTACTGACCCAAACAGACCCTGATGACTGGTTCATCCCTAGCAGACAGTCATGACACTTGCCACTATTCTACTCTCTGTAACTGCATACTCCTCCACCCACAATTCTGCTCAACTGGGTTTCATAGGTACTTGGCACCCTCTGTCACCTGCAAGAGACAGGCTAGCACCAGTGACGACCATTACCACTGCTGTGGCTGCAGAAGTCTACAGAGCCACATGGTACACAGGTGAGATGGTAAGACAGATGCCAGCATTCAGGGAAAGGTGCTAGCCACCAGGCCTCTGAAGCTGTATGAAGCAGGAACATTACCTCCCCTGGACATTTGTAACTCCTGACTTCTAATCAAAAGCCCTCCCAAGAGGAAGAACTATGCCTCCTTGTTCTGTGGATGTTGTATATCCAGAGTTCAAGTTTCAGACTAGCTCAAGGAACCCATGCAGAAGTTGCTCCAATAGATATATTAATACAGAGTGAAAAATATGTCAGCACACCAGAACTGAGTTAAACACTTATTTGGACACAGACACAAGGTGCTGGAAATCAAAATCAGGGCTTCGTGCATGCTAAGCCCATGTTTTCTACTGAACCACAATCTCTGCCCCAAAACAGATATCTTATTTAATTTATGTGCATGTGTAGCTTGGTGAACATACGTACACCATGTACATGCAAGTGTTTCCAGAGGACAGAGAAGGGTGTCAGATCCCCTAGAACTAGAGTTACAGGCACTTATGAGCTGCCATGTGGTTGCTGGGAACTGAACATAGGTTCCCTGCAACAGCAGCAAGTGTTCTTAACCACTGAGCCAACTCTACAGCCCAAGACAGATGTCTTAATTGGCAAATGGAGCACACAGAAAGACTATCACACAGGCCAGTGATAATTTTTCCTGCTGTTTACCCTACAACTGAATCAGGTGATACTAAGTGACAGCTCTGACAGCCCACTGCAGCTCTTTTGGTTTTGTTTTTCAAACCTTGATTTTATTTATTGTGTGTGTGCATGAGTGCATATGAATGCACATGCATACCATATGTGTGTGCAGGAACAGGAGTGCCACAGTGTACACGTGGAGGTCAGAGGACAACTCTGTGCAGTTGGTTTCCTCTTTCAGCCTCTACATGGGTTCTGGGGATCAAATTCAGGCTGTGATGCCTCCACATTTCCTTAGAGAGGGTCTTTCTATGTTGTCCTTACTACACAGACCAAATTGGCTGCAAGCCTGCAGTGCCTCTCCTGCCTCTGCTTCCCAACAGGTGAGCTCTCACAGGGCACCAATCAAGCGTTACAGGCTCTGTCCCCTTTGTCTAGGTGCAATCAGCCTATCTGTAGGAATGGTGCTACCCTTCAGGCAGTGAGAGAAGCACCAGGCCCATTACACAGGCTCCTTTGACAGTCACCCTGTGATTACAGCTCTGGATAAACTTTACATCTTCATCTCTGAGTGATGGGCACCATGGCCTATTCTTGGCTTTGCCATATCGAAATTGCTATGTGAGTTGACCCTGAATATCTGCCAGCACCAGGTGCAGCCAGCCCTGCTCCAAATGGCACCTGACAGATGATGAAGGTCGAATGCTTCTCCTCTCCCACTAGTAAGTGGGACCCCAGTAGGGAAAGACCTATCATCGGAGCTCTGAATCCCTATTGGTAGCCACAAAGAGCTTGCTGGCTTTTTCTCCCCCAGTTGATGGAAAAGATGCTTTTGTTTTTGGGTGTTTCAAAAGAACCAACCACATGTGTCCAAGTGTAAGAGAAAATCTGCTTACTCAAGTGCAATTTGCCAACAAGGCAGTAAAAACCCAACTGTGCTCCAGACCCAGGAAACTGACTTCCGCCTCAGCACCCTTGCCAGCCCACCCACTGTGGGAGGTGCTAAGCCCCAAGCAGGGCTTCTGAGCTCAAGAAACTGTAAGAAGCCAGGAGCTGAAAACACAAACGGGCAATGGAGACATCTCTATAGTCCCAGGCTCCTTAGCCTCAAATACTAAATAAATAACAAAACCCAAACAATTCTTTTGGGTTGTGTATATGTGTGGGAGGAGTGCATGCACGTGTGTACATGTGTGTGCAGGTGCACTTGCACAGGTATACGTGTGCAAGCAAAAGGCAGACATTGGTTGTCTTCTATTGTTCTCTACCTATGTCCTGGAGACAGGGTTTCCTCATTGAATGTGGACCTCACTGTGTTGGCCACACTGCTGACCAGCAGGTGTCTGGGAACGACAGCATTGCTGGAGACAGACACAGGTGTGTACTGCTGTGCCCAGCTTTTTATGTGTTTACTGAGGGATCTAAACTCAGGTCCCTAGCACCAATCCCTTTAAACTTGAACTAGGATTCAATCCTCAAAACCCCCAATTTCAACATCACTTTTTCAGTTCACAATAAAAGTTTCTAATTTGCAGTTCATAGATACCCTTGAAACTACATGCTTGTGTGAAGACTTTCCATAATGACTGTAATCTCCATAGCAAATCATTACATCTTAACCACTTCTTTAGATTGCAAAGGCCAGCTTGTACCTGTGCAGACTGTCTCCACAGCCCTACCTGTTGCATGCGCCCAAAAAGTTCTCCTGTATTCTCCTTCTCCACCTGCTGGAATCTTCCAGAATCTTCAAAGGCTGCTGCATTCACACTTCCTGGACCAGCTCTCTCAGTGCCTCTGCCAGGGTTAATCTTCCCTTCTCCCACTGAGTCATCTCTCCACCTCCATGGTGGTACACAATCACACTCTAGTTACTTGTGCAATATCTCTATGGCACAACAGATGCCCAAGGCTGGGAATAATTGGTATTCATGAAGTGTCCCTCCCCAACAAGCACCAATACAATGCTTTGCACATTCTGAATCTAAACAATTTTTTTAAGAAGTAATTTTATTTGTGTGTGTGTGATGCATACTACGTGTGTGCAGTTGCCCAAGGAGACCAGAAGAAGTGGATGACTTGAGCTGGAGTTATAGATGGCCTTGAGCCACCTGACATGGGTGCTGGGAATTCAACTCCTGTCCTTTGGAGGAGTGGGAAGTACTCTTAACTACTGAGCCATCTCTTCAGCCCTGAACATTGTGAATTTAATTATTTTACTTCACCATCAGCATGGGACTACCCACTCAAATAATCCATTTTTCCCAGAAGTTACTAAAGCAATACATACACATGTAAAGCAGGTCTCAACTGAAGTAGTTAAATGAGACAACAATACAATTATGTAGATGGAATTACAAGATATAACAAAGAGCTTCCAAACACTTATTGGCTTCTAACTGTATATGAAGCTCAATAATTAACAATGGTCTAACATTGAACACATCACATACAGACCAAAGGATGGAAAGACTGTTAGATGACTCCAAGCTGGGCTTCAGTTTGGAGCCCATTCTATTACAAAGGACAGTCTTTCATGATTTCCAAAATACCAAATACATGAGCTCCAAGGGAGCCCCAGCCAGGAATCAAGAGACTACTGTCTTCAAGATTAGAGAAAGAACTGACCACAAAATCTTACTGGGATTATTTATGGTAAATCAAAGCAACAAGTAGGCCCAAATATTTAGTTCAGCAAAATGGAGAGGGAAGCTAATTTCCCCTATATTCCTGCCTCAAGGAACCATGAGACAGGCATGTTCCACCTGGCCCAGTAGGCAGGTGGCAGGGCCACAAAGGGGTCTAATCTCCCACCCTTCGCCTGGCAGGGATGCTTCATTCTTCTACTGGATAGTATCAGTGCTCTCTCTCATACAGGACCAAGGATGCAGGAGGTGGGGGCTGGGCTGGTGTTACTCATTTGACAAGGAAACAGACTCTGAGGTCCAGAACAAAAGTGCAGCTGGAGCGACAGCTGAGTGTGCAGTGTCTGCCTGGCCAGAGAGTGGCATTCAGCTCAATTCCAAGTCCAGGAAAACAAAAAGCAAAAAAGAACAACAAAAAGAAGCAGGCAGCTCTGTCAAAAGAGTCTCACATGAAAGAGAAAAAGAGCATGGGACTGAAAGGTATTTGACACAACAATATTGGAGACCTCCCCCACAAAAACCTGGCAAAAGACATAAATGCCCAGACTTAGGAAGATGAGCAAGACCCAAATAGGATAAACACAGAGAAATCTATGTTGAGCTAAATCATAATTAAAATTCTGGATATTAAAGACAAAGGGAAAAAAAAAGACATAAAAGTAGCTGGAGAAAAGCAATGAAGAGGAACACCAATCCACATGACAGGAACTCCTCCTCCAAAGTAAAGAGTGGGGGAGGCAGAACATACCACATTTTCTGAGTATTAAAAGTGTCCAGCTGGGGATGCAGCTCACTTGATAGAGGACCTCCCTGGGTTCCGTCACCAGGAGGACATAAACTGCATGCCTGTAATCCCAGCACCAGGAGGACATAAACTGCATGTGTTAGTGCATGCCTGTAATCCCAGCACCAGAAGGACATAAACTGCATGTGTTAGTGCATGCCTGTAATCCCAGCACCAGGGAGATGAAGGTAGGGGAATCATAATTCAAGGTTACCCTTTGTTACATAACAAATCTGAGGTCAGACCAAGATGCTGTCTCACAGTAATTAATAAGCATTAAACATGAATCCTAAAGCTGGTGAGGGGAGCGCCTTTAAGAACGAAGGGCAATAGGGCTCAGTTGGTAGAGCATTTATCTAGAATGTATGAAGCCCTGGGTTGGATTCTCAGTACTACATAAACTGGGTGTGGTAGTACATCTAGAATGTATGAAGCCCTGGGTTGGATTCTCAGTACTACATAAACTGGGTGTGGTAGTACAAGTCTGTAATCCCAGTGCTTGGGAAACTGAGGAAGGAAGGATCACAAGTTAGACTGGCCCGGGCTACATATAGAGCCCCTTTTCAAAATACAGGTGGGATGGCTCAGTGGGCAAGTGCTGTACAAGTCTGAGGACATGAGTTCAATTCCTGGATTTCACTGTAGAAAAGAACAGATTCCTACAAATTGTTCTCTGACCTCTACCCACACCTGTGCCAAGGCACATACATGTCTGTGCTCATGCACACACATTGTACACACACACACAAACATGAGTAGATGAAAAGTGCAAGGACAGAGAGAGCAGACACTGGAATTGGCAACAGAAGGAGGTATGACAACAGAAGTTAAAGAAGGTGCCTGTGCAAGAACTAGACAGTTCCTCACGGTCTGTGACTTGACGTGCACATCCTGGCTTCATGCAAAGGTTGCATATATTCAGTAGGAACATGCTTCAAACTGTGAATATTTATGCACCACAAAACAGAATCTCAAGATACACAAAGCAAACAGACAGAGCTACAGGCAAGACAGATCCACAATTACAGTTGAGGACGTAAATATCCCACTGTCAGCAACTGATGAAACCACTGGACAGCTCAGTAAGGATACTGTGCTCATCACTGTCCACCAACATCAGCTGATGTGCAGAACACTCCAGCAAACAGTAGGCTACGCCTAGTCTGAAGTGCCTATAGAATATTCACACAGGACCACAAAACATAGGCTAAGGAGATTGTGATTCGAGCTATAAGACAAGCCTCGAGAAACAGAAAAGAACGGGAGCCACATAATGTCTTCCAACCACAATAGACACAACTAGTACTCAAAAACAGACGGACAACCGTCGGAAAGTACCTCACACATATGAATAATTTATAAGTCAAGGATAGCCAAAAAGTAAAATAAAGTGAACATAAGACAGAATAAAAACAAAAGAGATTTCAAGATGTATGGCTAGAGCGGAGGCGGCCCTGAGGGAGACTTAAAGCACCTGAAATGCCTGTGTTAGAAAAAGAGATGCCGGGGCAGTGAGAGGGTTCAGTGGTAAAGGCGCTCAGCTCAGAAGCTTGACAGCCTCAAAAGCCAAGTCCAAGCCTCAGAACCTATCAGAAAACTCAGATGCAGACGCAGTGGTGCACCGAAAATCCCAGCTCTCCTAATGGCGAGACGAAGCCAGAGACGGTAGAAAGCATTACCTATGAGCATGGAGTTCCCGGCACAGCAGAAATAAGAAAGACTCTGCTTCAACAAGGTGGAGAATCATGGCACTTGAGAGGTGGAGGCAGGAGGGTTGCAAGTTCCAGGCCAGTCTCACTTACTGGTTTGAGGTCAGTCTGGTTTAAGGCTACCTGAAAACAACAAAAAGGAAGGGAGCCAAGCATGGTGGCTCACACCTTTAATCCCAGCTCTCGGGAATCTCTCTCCCTTTCTCTCAATCAGGAGCAAGAGAGAACAAATTAAATCCAAAATAAACAGAAGGAAAAAATAGTAAAGAGCAGAATTAGCCCTGGAGGGCGGGGTCACATCTATCTCAGTAGTCAGGAAGCTGAGGCATGAGGATTGTTACAAGTTAGTTCAAGGGCAGCCTGGGCTACACAAAGAGGATCTCTTCCCCTTCTCAAAAACAAGCAAATAAACAGAAATAAATTAAATTAAAAACTAGAACATCATAGGTGGGAAAAAAATCAATGAACTAAAAAAACTTTATCATTTTTGGTTGGGGAGATATTAGTTATAAAACTAGTAATCCTATAGAAAGAGAGAGAAAAAAGAGAGAGAGAGCTGGCAGTGAGGCACATCAGTAGAACACTTGTCTAGAATGTGTAGCGTGCCTGGCTCCACCTCCTAAACCACTAAAGAAAAAAAAAAAAAGAGTGTGTGAGTGTGGTGTTAAAAACCAGTCAGTCCATGGGGCTGGGATGGCTCAGTGGTTAAGAACACTGACTGTTCTTAGGTTCAAAGGACCCAGGTTCAAATCCCAGCATCCACATGGCAGTTCACAGCTATCTGTAATTGCCAGGCGTGGTGGCGCACGACTTTAATCCCAGCACTCGGGAGGCAGAGGCAGGTGGATCTCTGTGAGTTTAAGGCCAGCCTGGTCTACAGAGTGAGTTCCAGGACAGTCAAGGATACACAGAGAAACCCTGTCTCAAAAAACCTAAACAAACAAGCGAGCAAGCAAACAAACAAACAAACCAGTCCTTTCAGTTGGGGAGACATTTCAGTTGGTAGAATGCTTACATGAAAACACTGAGGCATGAGTTCAATTCCCAGAGCTGGCATAAAAAAAACTGGGCTGGGTGGTGGTATACTTGTAACCTCAACAATCAAGAGGATGAGACAAGTGAGTCCCTGGGGCTCACTAGCTAGGCAACATAGCTTAACCAGTGAGCTTCAAGCCAGTCAGAGACCTCGTCTCAAAAAAGATGACACCCAAGGTTAACCTCTGACCTCCACATGAACACAGGTGCAGTCACACATACACAAACAAAATCAGCCAACAAATAGAAGACATTGTCAGTAGCAGTAAAGAAACAAAGGCCATCAGAATTCTCAGCACTCTCACTTGACACAGCATTGAAAGCTGTAGCCACTGCATTAGGCAAAGAAAAAGAAACAAAAGGCATTCTCTTTTCTTTCAAAACTACTATTTTTCAAATTTTCATCTATTCCTTAAGAATTCTATACATGTACACAATGAAATAGGAACACAGCCACCCCCTTACTCCCCACTCCATACTCTGACCAGACCTCCCTAACTTCTCCTCCTCCTCCTCCTCCTCCTCCTCCTCTTCTTAAATACTCCACTAAGTCCATTGGTGCTGCCATATGTACACAGGCATACTCATGGGAAGGAGGAGGAATTAAAACCACCTCTACTTTCAGATAACACAACAGTCTGCGTAGAAAACTGCAAGTGATCCACCAGAAAGTTCTTACAGCCACTGTGCTCAGCAAAATCACGGGCACAAGAGCCATGCACATTGTTATCATTATCAGTAAATGTGGGGCTGAAAGCAAAGGCACAGGATCATTCATAACTGCCTCAGGGAAAACTCTGCTCTGGGGCATAAACTTCATTAAACTGGTTTAGGATCTATAGGAAGTAGAACAGGCTAGTGGAAAGAAAATCAGAATTAAATGAAGGCACTCTTGTTCAGGGATTAAAAAACTCTGAACACAGCCACAAGGTCAGTTCTTTCCAAGTTGATCTTCTGGTTTAAAGCAATTGTATCAACTTCCCAATAAGGTGTTTATAGACATAGGTCATTTATGAGTCACATGGGGGCTGGATGGAGGGTTCAGGGAATAAGAGTGGGCACTGCTCTTGCAGAAGACCCCAAGGCTCCTAGGACCTACATGGGATGGCTCACAATCACAGTAAGTTCAGCTCCAGGGAGTTCAACCTCCTCTTCTGGCTTCCCAGGGCACTGCACTCCTGTGTAGACCTACGCTCAGGCATGAGAATACACATGATTTTTTAAGAAGTTGTAAGTAAAAAGACACAGGCCTTGGAATAACTTAAAATCTGGAGAAATATAATATGGGAGAAATACTGAAACTCACATATAGAGTTACAGTAATCAACACCGTGTGATGCTAGCATAAGGATGGATATACAGACCGCTGGAACAGATTAGAAAACTCAGACATGCATAAATAGACTAACTGATTATTGTTCTTACAAAGGCATAAAGGCAGTTCAATGGGAAATAATAAATGGTTCCAAAACAACTGGATATTCACAGGCAGGAAAAAATGAACTTCAATCTATACCACACATTAAATGTAAGATGTAAAACTATAAAACTCTTAGAGAAAAATCTTTGGGATCTAGGGCCAACCAAAAAGTTCTTAAGACATGATAGCAAAAGCATGATCCATAAAAAGAAAAATAGATAAACTGGACTTTACTGAAATTAAAATGTTTACTTTGCAAAAGATCCAGTGTAGAGAATGGAAGGACAGACCATATGTGAAATCCTAATGTGGGATAAAGGACCAGTATCCAGTATATATAAAGAGCCCCTCAAACTCAACAATAAAGGGCAAAGAACCTAATTAGAAGAGGGACTAGAATTAAAGTAAAATAAAATACATAAACTTTCCCCCAAAGAGATTGAGAGGCAAATGGTAAGACTTTCAGCATCATTAGCAGTAGGGAAATGCAAGTTAAAACTACATGAAGACAGGACATACACCTCTAAGAACAGCCAAAGGAAGGCAGTGATAATACCTAATGCCACTGGGGATGCAGAGAAACTGATGTGTGTAAAAGAACCTCTGGGAAACAGGTAGGCAGCTTCTTATAAAGATGAACATGTCACTACAGTATGACCCAGTTACTACACTGTTAAATATTCATTCATCCCAGACACATGAACACACAGACATAGACAGGAAATACAGATGGAACATAGTGCCCAGCACGTGGAAGATCAGTTCAATGTCAGCCTCAGCAACATGGTAAGTTTGAGGTCAGCCTAGGCGACATGAGACTGTGTCATGACTAACAAATTAATGAATCAGCCTAAAAGAAGGTACATGAATGTTTGTAGAAGACATATTTGTAGTGATCAGAAGCTGGGAAGAACCCAGACACCCCTCACCATGTGAACGGAAAGGTGGCACATTACTCAGCAATAAGGTTGGAATTACTGCCATGTGCAGCTGCTTACATGGGATCCCTATAGAAATGTTCTGATGGAAGTCAATTCCAAAGGTTCACATTCACACTCTGCATGAATTCCACTTACAGAATATTATGAGTGGGGTGTGTCGTGCACGCACATGAGTGTGTGGGTGTGCACACAGAGGCCAGAACAGGACATCAGGTGTCTTCCTCTATCACCTTCTGTCTTACTGCCCGAAGAAAGTGTCTCTCACTGGACTGGAAGCTCATTCCTGCCAGGCTGGCTGCCAAGCAAGCTCTGGGGACACATCTGTCTCTGGTGCCCCAATGCTGGGGTTCACAGGCCTTATCCAGCTTTTTACATGGGGGTTGGGGATTTGAACTCAGAATCCCTGCTTGCAGAGCAAGTATTCTTACCCACTGAACCATCTCCTCAGCTCCTACGAGATATTCTTGAAACGACAAAATGATAGAATGGGGAGAACTGATACTGCCAGGATCAAGAGAGGAGACCAGGGAGTGGGAAGGATTTAAAGTTGAAAATGAATTTCTAGCTAGTTACAACAGTTAAAACACATTCAATATAGAATAGTGAGCAGAAAAGTCAGGAAGAAAAAGACAGCATGAAAGCAGAAGGGGGACTTGTTGGAAGAAGGGGCTCAGCAGGACTAGGAGGGGAATGGAAGAGAAAGATGGGGCCTAAAAATGACCAAATGACATTTCATACATACGTAAAACTGTAAAGGACTAAAAAGTTTAAATTACTAATTAAAAAAAAAAAACCTAGCTAAAAAAAGGCATTGTATAAAACCAAACAAGTAGAATCCTTGTTAACAAGTCTTGTTTCTGTTGCTATGGAAGTCAGTGGAAGTTAACGCTGAAGAGCACAGGAAGGAGAGACTCACTTCTGTAAAATGCACTAACAGACTGAAGCAGACTGGACAGCCATGATTCTATACATTTTTTCTGCCTCCCAGGTTGAAAGAAACTGAGCCCTCCATGCCTACCTGGTTATGGGGTTTAGAAAAGCAGTAAAAATAAAACCAGGCTCCTTGAAGATGTTGGAAAGCAGGCCTTCAGGGACACAGTCAAACGTGTTTTTACCCCTTGATGAAGTGGGGAATTTTTGAACAACTATACCCATGCCTTTAAGATGTCTGTCTTAATGCTTATGAAGCACTTTGCCAGAGCCCTGAGCTGCCCTGAGGGTCTGAGAGGGTGTGAGTTATCCTTCAAATGATTTTCTTCCCAACTTGAGCCCAAGAGCTACTTGTATTAAATTGAAACATTTAGTAACAAACATGTTGAGTGTGGGAGTGTTGGCCCGGAAGTCTGGCTCCCAGGATCCCAGCCCAACCGCCCTACATCAAGGTTCCTCAAGGCCGAAGTGAAAGACATGTCCCAGATGGGTTTCTGCGTCCCCTGGGTTTCTGCATCCCCTTGCTAACTTAAAAACCCGTCATACTCTGTAAAATCTAATCTCCTAGGTACGTTTTCTGGTATGACAAACCCCTATACTTGCTTGGGACGGCTTTCCTTAGACTCCCCCTCCCCCACCCTCAGAAAATGGGGGGGGGGGAACGGCCTTGGGAATAATCAAGAAGAAAAAGGGAGAGATGAGAAACTTCAAGAAGAAACTAATCTAGGCGCAGAACAGAGGCTCTGTGCCTTCCTCTAGACTCTTCTACATCTTTCTGCTTTGAGAGATGGTCTCACATACCCCAGGCTAGCCTCAAACCTTCTGGGTAGCTAAGCCTTGAACTTCATATCCTCCTGCCTCTACCTCCACAGTGCTGGAATTACAGGAATAGGCCACCTTGGCCAGTTTACTGGGCACTCAATCTAGGGCCTTGTGCATGCTACACAAGTACTCCAGGGAGTGAGCCACAGGCCCAGCTCTCCAGATCTTTCTTTCAGACTCTTCTGCAAAGAATCACAGTACCGACATTGGTCCTAGTCTCTGTCAACACAACTGTTTCTTTCACGTACATGGCACAGAATATAAAGGGTACAAGGAATAGGACCCGGAGCTCATAACCCCAGGAGAATTACTGCAACTGGCTCAAACACACAAAGCAACTATGCGACAATGAAGGAAATGTGGACACTGACTTACAGTGAGTAGGCTTTAAGGGAGCTCTTTGTTTTCACGTTTTGCTGTGCTGGGGTTGGAGCCCATGGGCTTGTGCATACTAGACAAGTGCTTTACCACTGAACCACATCCCCAGTCCTTTTTTTTTTTTTGGTTTGTTCCATAATGGCCCTGTGCATATCCTTTTAAAGCAAAGTCTTATCGTTTAGTGACCCCCCCCCCAAATGTCTTCTTACGTATACATCTAGAATTGGCTTGGAGACCAGGGGGTCAGGGGTGAACGAGACTGGCATAGAACTGACCCTTGTTTTAAAGCTGGGCGGTGGGCGTCCCACAGTTCCTTCTCACGTTTCCTCTAACTTGGTTTCATATGTTAAATCTCCATACTAAAAAAGTGTAAAGAACAAAGTGTGGATGTCATCCTACCACTGGGGAGACCTGGCAGAAGCATAGGGAGCTGAAGGTCATCCTTGGCTGCATAGCAAGGCCAGCCCGGGCTTCATGACACTCTGTCTCAAAGCTACAAAACACACAAACACTGGCAACATAGTCGAGTTAGTGAAGTGCCCTTGGCACGCAGGAAACCCTGGGTTCAATCTCTAGCACTGTATGGTGACACAGCGCCCCCCTCCCACCCCCATCATTTCAGTATTTGGGAAGAGGGGGCGAGGATCAGGAGTTCAAGGTCATCTTCAGTTGTATAGTGAGTTCAAGACTTGCCTGGGATATGAGACACTGTGTCAAAAAAAAAAAAAAAACAAACCCCGAATAAAATGGTCAATCCTCATTTACAGATAAAAGCGAGGACTGATGTCCTCCAACCTACACTGACTGTAAACTTCGATTGCTGGAGGGGCAGGGAGAGCTGGCGACCCTCAATCCACGTGTCCAGCCCTAACACCCCATTCGGAGAGTGGTCCGGCTTGCACTCCCACGGTCCCCAAACATCACAGGCTCTGCAAAACTATCGGGCCCCTGGGGGTCACCGGAGTAACCCCGGCTGGCATGGCTGGAGGTCTCTATCGGGAGAGGAGGGGCGCCAGGTGGCAGGGTCCGCGCGTCCATGGAGGACAAAGGGGGCGGGGCCCGCGCCCCACCTGGGCCAGGTGTGTGTGGGCGGGGCCGCGCGTCACCTTGAGGATGTTGTCGAAGATGGTGTCGCGGAACTCCAGCAGCGCCTTCTGGTCGAACTCCCGGCCGTGGATGATGCGCATCTGCTTGAGGAAGGTGGACTTGCCGCTCTCGCCGGCGCCCAGCAGCAGGATCTTGACCAGCCGCCGCACCGCGCGCCGCTCGCGGGCCAGCAACGCGTCGATGTCGCGGCTGCGCCGTCGGGCCTCGCGCTCCGCATCGCGCGCCGCGCCCGCCCTGCGCTCGCGGGCTCCGGCCTCGGCCGGCAGCAGGCAGCGGCTGAGGGTCCGCACCACCCCGGACATGGCCTCCCTCAGGCCGCGGCCGCGCCCCGCCGGGGCCCGCGTGCCATGGACGCCCCTTAGCCGGCGCGGCCCTGCCGGGCCAGGCGCCGCCCCGCCCGCCGCTCCCTCAGGCCGCGTCCGCCGCCGCCGCCCCGAGGCCCTCACTCTCCTGGCCGGCTGAGGGGCGGAGGGGAAGGAGCGGCGCGGCGCAAGAACCCGTTTATTGGTTGAGAAGCCGTCTATCTTGTGGAGCTCGCCTTTTTATTGGGCAAGCGTGCTTCCGAGGAGGCGGGCGCGCCTGTGGTCCCTGGGGCGGAGCCTGCGCCTAAAGAGGCGGGATTTTTGCGGTGAGGGAGCCTCTCATTGGCCGGCCGAGCGAGCTTCTTTCTTTCAGAATGAAAGGGAGGTGGGGCCATCGGGGAGGAGGAGCTGCAGCCTTCAGCGGCCAATTATAAGTGCTCTGGTTGTTTGTCAATCACAGTGACTAAGTTTGGGGTTGGAGGTTGCGGGAAACGGGGCGTGACCCAAAGTGCCAGGTGTACAGAATGACTTTTCTGCCTTGAGTCCCAGGTAGATCCTCTGTGAGACCTTTATCTTCTGGAGCCGCCTAAGACGTGGCCGCGAAGTTGGGAAATATCGATGAGGTCCGCCTGCTCTGAAGTTTAGGGAGAAAGTTCAGCTGTTTTCCTTCCAAAAACACTGGGGCACTGTGGGCCATACTTTTCAAACAAATGCTCCTTTGAGTGTTGCATGGCTCCCAAAAAAGAAAAACAAAACAAAACAAAACCCCCAAAGAGTTGCATGGGCCTCCCTGGACACTTTCTTAAGATGGTTCATTCAGTGGAAAAGGACGTTTGCTGTGAAAACGTGAGGACGTGAGTTCAAATCCCCAGTTGTGCCTGTAACCCTGGCATTGGAGAAGCCAAGATAGACCAATTCCAGGCATTTGATAGGCAGCTAGCCTAGCACAAAGGGTAAGCTTAAGCCTTAGTGAGAGAGCTTGGTTCAAAAATTAAGGTGGAGAAGGAGTGGTAGACCAAGACGTCGATTCTTGGCCTCTAATGTATGTGCACTGATCTAAAGCATGGCATCTGCAGGGTGTTGGTGGTGCATGATCATCACAGAACTTGAGAGACAGAGCGCCAGAAGCAAGAGGATTGAGATGAATTTGAAGCCAGCCAGGGCCACATAGTAACTTTCAGGTCATCTTGACTACAGGGTGATGGTTTGTCTCAGAGAGAGGCCAGGAGGGGAGGGTGGGCTTGTGTGATACAATCCCAGTATGGGAGAGGCTGAGACAGGAAAATAGGGAATTTGAGGCCAGCCTGGGCTATAGCCTGTTTCTGTCTCAAAAAATAAAATAAAATAAAATCACTAAATGAATCTGTTCCATATCCCACTTTTTATTACAAACAGAAGACAACCTTTGGTACTGGCCTTTGCCTTCCACCTTGTTTCAGGCAGGCTCTCTTATTGTTTGGTGTTGCATATGCCGGGCTAGCTGGCTCACAAACTGAAGACTTTCCTGTCTCCACCTCCCACCTTGTCATAGGGATGCTTGGGTGACAGACACTTGCTACTGGATCTGGCCACATATGCATCCTTTGAAGTAGATTATTACCCATCGAGCCAACATCCCAGCCCACATTTTAGTTTTTGAAGCAGGGTCTCGTGAGCCTCAGGCTGGCCTCAAACTGTGGCCGAGGATGATTTTGAACTCCTGATACCCCTGCCTCTGCTTCCTAAATGCTAGGATCACAGGCGTGTGTCACCATGCCTAAGGGGATGTTTCGAAGGCAGAAAATAGAGAAGTCTGACCTCATGGACTGGAGTTCGTTCCTTATTCATTTTTTCTTTTAATTAAGAACCAATTCACAGCTTTCAGCAAATGTTCCAGACATTTACAAACAACTTTATAACTTTATAAATAGCTTGATGCTGGTGTTTATAGAATCATTAACTCTTTTAAAGGAGCACTTGGCTTTTTTTAAAGTGACACATTGTGGTGTTTTATGGGAGAAATTATATACTGTTGATAGCATCTAATATGGGACTTAGACAAGGGCTCTGGCCATATCCTTCACATTTGCTAAAAGGCGAAAGTGCTTGCAGTAAACACGTGTATCCATGCAGTCCATAATAGTCTCTTAATTACCCCTGGCATGTATATGGCATGCCATAATTTCTAAAGTACTTCGACATACATTATCTCATGCCATCTACCCTCTCCACAGTGCTGGGAGAGAGGCAAGCCCGGGGCGGCTGTAATAAAAGAATCCAAGGGCTGGAGAGATGGCTCAGTAAAGCTCCTGGCAGGGCAAGCATAAAGTCCTGAGTTCAGATCCCGAGAACCTATGTAAAGTGTCGGGTGTGTGGCTCTAACCCCTAATGCTAGGGAGGCGAAGGCAGAGACAGGTGGATCCCTGGAGCTTGCTGGCCAGCCAGTGCTGCCGAATCAATGAGTTTCAGGTCCTCAGGTGTCTAATTTGCTTTTCTGTAGCCGTGAGAAAAACCATGGCCAAAAGCGACTTGGAGAGGGAAGGGTTTGCATTAGCTTACAGGTTATAGTCTGTCACCACTGGAGGCCAAGGCAGGAACTCAAGGTAAGAGCTTGAAGCAGAGACCGTGGAATAATGCTGCTTCCTGGCTTGCTTCCCCTGGTTCTCTCTCAACTAGCTTCCTTATACAATCCAGGATGAGTTGGCCAGGGATGGCACTGCCCACAGTGGGCTGGATCCTCCTACATCAATTAGTAATGAGAAGATACCCACAGGTCAATCGGATTCCTTCTTCCCAAATAAGTTCAATGACAACTGAGACTCTGTTTCAAAATGAAAGAAAGAAAGAGAGAGAGGGAGGGAGGGAGAGAGGGAGGAAGGAAGGAAGACACAATTGAAGAAAGATTCAAAGTTAACCTCAGACCTCCACATACCCACATTTGCATGTGCGTGCATACACACTGCAAGTACATGTTTACACACACAATCAAACAAACCATATCCTCCCCCACCCACAGAGAATGTTGAGTTCCAAGCACTACCAGCGGTTATTAGCTGTAAGTATGATTAGTAAATAGCAGAACCTGACAGGAAGCCTGACCTAGCACCTGCTTCACATATACTGTGGGTTCAGGGCATGCATGAGAATTTGGAAGCTTTGCTTTACCATTTAGGGATGTGTGACTTGGAATGAGTCACTTAACATCTCTGAAGCTCACTTTTCTTATCTGTAAACCAGAGACAAAAAATAGAGCCCTGGGGCTGGAGAGATGGCTCAGTGGTTAAGAACACTGGCTGCTCTTCCAGAGGACCCAGGTTCCATTCTCAGCACCCACATGGTGACTCACAACTATCTGTAACTCCAGTTCTTTGGGATCTGATGCCCTATTCTGGCCTTAGCAGGCACCAGACATGCACATGGTTCACAGACTATACGTGTAGGTAAAACACCTATACACATAACAATAAAAGAATAAAAGAAAAGAATATGGAGCCAGGTGTGGTGGCACACATCTGTAATCCCAGCACTCGGGAGGCAGAGACTGGCAGATCTCTAAAGGACCCAACACTCTCTTCTGACTTCTGTGGGCAAACATACATACGCACACGCGCACACACAACACACACCTCAGACATATACAAATGCACTAAATTAAAAAAAATCTAAAATATTGGATCTCGATAAATTTCAAACAAGTTTACAAACAGAAAGGCTTTGCTGGGTGTTAGGGATGGTCCAGCGGACAAAATGCTTTGCTGTGCAAGCATGGGGACCTGAGTTTGGATCTGGATGACCATGTCAGAAAGCCAGAGGTGGCAGTGCAAACCGGTAATCTTAGCACTTCCAAGGTGGAGGCAGGAGGATTAGCAGGGGGTGATGATGCTGACAGTAGTAATGATGGTGACAGTGAGGGTGGTGATGGTGACAGTGGTGTCGGTGAGGATGGTGGTGGTGACAGTGGTGACGGTGAAGATGGTGGTGGTGATGATGATGATGATGCTGATGGTGGTGGTGACAGGATAGTGGAGACAGTGAGGGTGGTGGTGATGAAGGTGGAAGTGGTCAGTGATGGTACAGCAAAAATTAAAACTGCTACACAAAGGAATCTGAATCCTGTCACTGAGTAGAGTAAGGAAGCCTCAAAGGCCAGAATCAAAGAGAAAGCAGAGTCTGAGAGTAAACCTGCTGAGTTGGAAATTGTCCAGCTGCCCTCAGACCTCTGCCGAAGCCTCGTCTCATAGGTCTGACTATCTGTCTTCCTGTGCTCAGGTGAGAGACAAGAGATGAAGCCCAGGGACACATCAGGTAGGCCACTGCATGAGGCCGGGGCCTCATACTCCTCAAACAAACAAACTAGCAAACTTGTGTGGATGGTACAACCATTTATCAACACATTAAGTCCCAGTAAGCCCCAGGGGGAAGTGAGTGCTAATTGTTACTGCTGTTGCCATCTTATTTTATCATTTTGAGGCAGGGTCTCATTCTGTAGCCTAGGCTGTCCTCGAACTGGGATCCCCACCTCCCTTGGCCTCTGGAATGCTGGGACTAGAAGTGTGTACCGCCATCCTGGGTAAGATGCAGCCCCGCCTCTGTATTACGTATTGAACCTAGAGCCTTGCGCTTTCTAAGTAATTACTCCACCATTCTGCTATGTCCGCAAGTACACTTTTATTTTAACAAAGAACTTTAAAATATTTATTTATTCATTCACTTATTTATTTTGTGTGTATGTAGGATTCCCATGACACACATGAGAGATCAGAGGACATCTTGCAGGAGTTGGCTCTTTCCTTCCACCATTGGATTCTGGGATCAAACTCAGGTCCTCAGGCTCGGCAGAAAGCACTTTTAGCCAGTGAGCCATACTGCCAGCCTTCAAGCACATTTTTGTTTGGTGATATGGCTCAGCCATTAAGCTCCCTGGCTTCCCTGGCAAAGGACCTGATTCCAGTGCCTGACAGCTCACAATTGTCTGTAACTTCATTCCAGGGAATTTGACGCACTCTTAGGCCTCCATGGGCACTGTATGTGTGCACATACATTCATACAGGCCAAACACTCATATGCATCAAATAAAAAATATTAAAAACATCACCAGACAAGAGAATAAGATATGTGTGAAAGCCAACAGAAATCTCAGAGAGCAGAGGCCATACTGCAAAGATTTGAGACACAAAGGACCCAATCTGGACGATAAACTAAATATACTCAGAACTCTAATAGGAATAAAAGAGGCTATTGAAGGCCTCAGTCAGGGCCTGGGCATGCAGATCTGTCATTCAAGGTAGAAATAAAGCTGGAGATGTAGCTCAGAGGTTCCTCAGAGTGCCTTCTTAGCATGTGTGTGAGGCTCTATACTTGAAGGGGATGGAGAGGAGAGAAGGAGGAAGAGAGGAAAGGGATCTGGAGGGGGAGAGAGAGAGACGGAGTAATCTCAGAAGTCCTTGTTGACTTCTGTCTTCATTCAGGTTCTGTTACTGTGAAGAGACTGAAGACAGCAACTCTTATAAAGGAAACCCTTTCATTGAGTCAGAGGTTTAGCCATTATGGCAGGAAGCAAGGCATCATGTAGGCAGACATGGTGCTGGAGAAGGAGCTGAGAATTCCTGGCAGCTGCCTGTGTGGTTCATCACAGAGCTAGATCTAAAAGCAAGGAACACAGAGGGACCTAAAGAGTGAGTTCTGTGCCCTGTCAGCCCTCTCAAAGCCCCATGTAGAAAAGGGACTTGATGTCCTTAGCTGTAAGATTCAAAACCCTTGAGTTTCACCAGGCATCTCTTTGAAGGCATAGGCTGTTGTATTCTGAATACAAAGTGTCCCACCCACATAAGCTCATGTGTTTGAATACTTGGTCCCCAGCTTGTGGGGTTGTTTTGGGGGGAGGTTATGGAACCTTTAGGAGGTGCACCTTTGTTGGGGGAAAAACGTCATGGCTCCTCTTCTCTCTGCTTCCTGTTGTGGTACAGTGTGATATGCCAGCTCCTGGTAACGTGTCTTCCTTGTCATAAATGGCCTCCATCTGGAACTATAAGCCAAATGAACCCTTTCTCCCTTAAGTTGCTTTTTGTCATGGTATTTCATCACAGCAACAGATAAGAAACAAGGGTGCAGGCATTGGCAATGGGCTGAGTGAGCTTGGTGCTGGGCAAGGGCAGGAACCCCTTAGGGCCATTCCCCTGCTCCTATTGTTGGAAAGACAGAGGAAGGCGGAACTCTGAGTTTAAGGATAATTTGACCTACATAGTGAGTCCCAGTCCAGCCTGAGCCACAGTGAGACCCTGTCTCAATAAGAAACAGCTTATATTCATCATACAAAGCAACGTGTATCCCTGTGACGTTTGCACACAGTATCAAGTCCTTTGCTCATATCCACCCCACTTAACTCTGACTTGTACTCCTCCCAACTCCTGCTGATCCTCTTCCTTCTAAATAGCTCCCTTTGGGCTGGAGAGATGGCTCAGCCGTTAAAGGCTAGGCTCACAACCAAAAATATAAGCTAAATAGCTCCCTTCTACTACCCCCCAAAGACACACACCCACACACTCACACACACACACACGCACACATACACATGCACACACACATACACATGCACACACACACACACACATTTAGGTTAGCATGCAAAGTAAAAGGTTTCATCATGGCACCCTCATATTGTCATTGTATTTTATTCTAATTAGATCCCTTTCCTCACTTTCCTTCCTTCCCAGATTATATATACCCCTTGTATTCCTGTAGTATTCTATTACTGTATTGCCAATCTTCCTTAAGATGGACCTCATTATTTGCCTTTAGAGTCCTTTTTCCAGTTTTATGACCTACACACACACACACACACACACACACACACGCACACATATACACACACATGAACACACACATGCATACATACACACACACAAACACACACACACACCATTTTAAATCTAGACTCCATATATAAGAAGCAAATGTGACATTTGTTTTTCTGAGTCTGGCTTATTTTGCTTAACATAATGTCCTCCAGTTCCATCCATTTTCCTGCAAATATCATGATTTTATTTTCCTTTACGAATGCGTAAACTTCCACTGGGCATACGGGGCTGCATTTTCTTTGTTCACCCATCCATTGATGGACATGTAGTCTGGGTCCATATCTTGACTATGGTGAATCATGCAGCAACAAACACAGCTGTACAAGCAGTCCTGTGGTACTCCCGATTACATACTTAGATGTGGTACAGCAGTCTCGTGGTAATGAGTAACTTTTGAGGAACAGCCACACTGATTTTCACAATGGCTACACCATTTTACAGTCCCACCAGCAGTGAATCAAGGCTTACCCCATCTGTGCTAGTTATTTTTTTATTGCTATGATAAGACAACATGACCAAAGCAACTTATTAGTAAGGGTTTTGGGGAGCTTATTCCAGCAGGTTAGGGTCTGTACTGCAGGGACAACATAGTGGTGTGTACGAGACATGGCACATGGAGCTGGAAGCTGAGAGATGAGGGCTCACACCTCAAATCACAAGCAGAGAGAACAAACTAGCAAAGGCATAAATGCTTAATCTCTCAAAGCCCACCTCCAGTGACATACTTCCTCCAGCAAGGTCTTATCTCCTAAACTGCCCAAACAGCTCTACCAACTGGGGACTAAGTGTTACAGTTCCTGAGATTATGGTGGGCATCTCAAACCACCATACCGTCCTTGCCTATGTTTGTTCTTCTCTTCCCTCCTTCCTTCCTTTATGTTTTTTGAGACAGGGTCTCCCTATGAAGTCTGCTTCACTCTCCCCAGTGCTATGACCACAGGCAGTCCCCTTGTGTCCTCACATGGTGGAAGGATGGAGCAGAACCCACTCTTTGAAATGACATTAGTTGTCCTGTCCTGTCAGGAGGCAGAGACCTCATAGCCTAATCACTTCTTCATAGTCCTACCTCTCATCACTATTAACTGGCAATGAAAGGGTACCATGAGCATTGCAGGGGACATTAGGTTCTGAGCTCCCGCCTGGCTTCCCTGTATCGAAGGCGTACTTGCCTAGGATGGGTGTACAGGGTTAATATGTATTGTATAACTGTATTAAACTTTCAAAGGATAGAAAATATTACCACAGCAATGGGACTGGAGAGATGGCTCATCTGTTCAGAGTACTTGTGTTTCCAGAGAGCCTGAGTTTGTTGTGCAGCATCCGTATTAGCTGGCTAACAAACCACTTGTAATTCCATCTCTGAGAGATTCAATGCCCTCTTCTGATATCATTTAGCACACGTCTATCCACCCATTCACCCATCCATCCATTCACCAGTCCATTTGCCTATCCAACCACCCATTCACTCATCTAAACATCCACCCATCTAACCATCTATCCACCCACCCACCCATCTACCCACTTGCTCATCCATCCAATGATGATTTAGACCTATCTGCTATCCATTCAGGCAGCCATCCATCCACCCACCCACCTAGTCAAACTTCCTTCTTTCTTTCATCCATCCTTCCACTCATCTACCCAATTCATCCAACCACACATTTAACCATCCATCCATCCATCTATCATTCATCTATCCATTCACTTACGTGTCCATCCTTCCAATTATCCCATCATATACCCATCTATCTACTCATCTACCATATCTACCCACCCATCGATCCCTCCACCAATACTTTTACCTATTCATTCACACAATCACTCATCTACCCACTCATCTACCCCCCCATCTATCCACCCCACTCATCTAGCCTCCTGGCCCCTTCCTGTATGTTCTTTTCTCTGTTGGACGTGAAGCAAATAGTTAAAAAACAACCAAGTCCATAGAGCTTAGTAAACATGCACCAAGACCTCTGAATCCATGAGCTCAAATAAACCTTCCTTCCCTTAAGTTGTTCCCTCAGGTCCTTTGATCACAGAGACACAAAAATAACTAATACACAGCCCAATGATGGGACTGGCTAATAATCTCTGCAATCTGTAATAAATTCCTGTCTTAGTTGGAGCTCTCCAAGGGAATGCATGAGAGAAGAGGAGTGTGTACATGTACAAAGGGATTTATTTTAAGGCACTGATTTATACAGTTGTGGAGGCTGTGAGGTCCAGCATCTGCAGTGTGGGCCAGTGGGGTGGAGATCTGGAAGAGGAGATGTTGTAGGTCAAGACCAAAAACATCTGTTGGAGAAACTGTCCTTTCTCAGGGAAGTCAGTCTACTCTGTTCAAGCTGTCAGCTGTCCGGATGTGGTCCACCCACAGGCTGGGGCACTGTGCCTTATTCCAAGTCCATCGACTGAAATGCACATCTTGTCCAGATTCACCCTCACAGAAGCATCCGGGTAATGTTAGATGGCTGGATGCAGGATGATGTTAGCTGGGTACCATGACCCTGCTAAACTAACACATAAAATAGGACATGTCGGTTTGTATTAGAACACTTGTTGGGTTGGAGAGACGGCTCAGCTACCATATTGCCTGACTCCTACATACATACATATACACACACATACATGCATAGAGAGGAAGAGAGACAGAGGCATACACACAGACATACAGACAGAGACACACAGAGATAGATAGATGGAGAGACAGAAAAAGAGAAAGAGAAAGAGAGAGACTTGACATTAGATTTCTTCAGCATTCCCAAAGGACACCAAAGACTCCAATTGCAGCCTACTCTCTTACACATTGTTCTACAGAAGGTTCTACCCACTGCTGCCAACCATGAGACAGTGACAGAGCAGCCCAATTTGAGCCTTGCTCAGAACCTGAGATGAAGTCACATAGTTGTCCAAATCTGCTGAATTGCTTCTCAAAACTGTCCCTAGTTTCTATAAATACCCTCTTCCTGGGGTTGGGGGAACAAGTAACTAGCATCTAGATTCAAATAGGGAAGCATGGCCGAGGGTGGAGGTCATAACAGAGCATACACTTAGTGTGTGGGAAGCCCCAGTACCCAAGAGACAGAACAGAAACAGTCAGGGAGGTATTTCCGAGCATGAGATCCATGCTGCATTACCAACTCTTCCAAAAAAAAAAAAAAAAAAAGTGCTGACTTTAGAACATGTGGGGCACTACCTGTCCCTCCAAATGTTATGGCAGCTCTCCAGAGAGCTCCTATGTCCAATTCTAGAACTAAAGACCCGTTCCAGAGAGAGGGCCTCTACCAATACTATCAAGGCCTCAAAGTACTAAGCTTGCTACCTATCCACCTATTCATCTACCAACTCAACTATCTGTCCATCTGTCCATCCATTCATCCAACCACCCACCCACTCACTCATCTACCTACCTATCCATCCATCCACACGTGTATCTATTTCCTCCTAGTTGGAACATCCCCTTTGGAGCGAGGCAAGCCTTTTGTAAGACTCAGAAGTTACTACTCTCAGGAAGCTCCTGAAATTTAGAAGATTCCTAACACCCCCCACCCCCACATACAACGTTATACGAACAGTAGTAACTACTGGAGAGGAAACTCCAACACACTCGGCTGATTTCCAGTCATGCAGAGAACTCTAGGGATTCAGCTTTTGTGAGTCTTCATCCATGCTGAGGTGGATGTTTTAAGTTACCTACACTTCTGTAAGTAACCATAAATAGACTCATTGGTTTATCAAGATAGACTTAGGTGGACCAGTTTCTTTGGTCTGTCATCAGTCCCTTATGTAGGATGAAGGGACACTAGTTCATGTCTCCCCAGAAAAAGTCACATAACACCTTCCCATCCATCCTCCCATTTATCCATCCTTCCCTCTACTATCTATCCACCCATCCATCTTTCTCTCCCTCTCTCTACCCTCCGGATGACTCATCCTTTCATCATCTCATATATTTTATCCACCTACCCACCCACCCACCCACCCACCCACTCATTCCTCTACCTTCCATCCTTCAACCATCTTCCGTTCAAGTGCTTGAATTCCAGACACCAGCCTCATCTTGATGGACACAGCCCCTCCCTCAAGGATGAACTTGGGAGACAGACAAAGCATGTTTATACATATAATCTCAAGTTTGTTAAGAGCCAGGAATGAGAATCCTGGAACTCTACTAATCCACTCATCCACCTATCTATCCCCTCCCTCCCTCCCTCCCCCTCCCTCCCTCAATCCATCCCTCCCTCCCTCCCTCATCTACCTGGATGGAAGATCATAGTAGTTGGGCCCAGTTTGGTCGTATGGTAGAATTTGGGTTAGAGTATGGTAGAGTAATGCTTTTCTTGAGAAGCTGAGTTTGAAAGGAGAAAATTGGAGGGAGATGGTGTCTTCATTTTTGTTTATGTTTCTATGATAAAATACCTTGACAAAAAACAGCTTAGGGAAGAAAAGGGCTTATTTTATCTTACAATCCTAGGCCACAATCCATCATTGTGGGGAAGTCAAGGCAGGAACGTCAAGACATTCAAAGTCAAGAGCAGAGAGAAATGAGAGCAGACATGCTCACTTACTTGCACATTTGTTCTAGCTTGGGTTCCCCACTCTTATGTAGTTCAGG
>CAJQZJ010032807.1:979036-992333 GCA_907164525.1 Lophiomys imhausi
GTGTGTGTGTGTGTGTGTGTGTGTGTGTGTGTGTGTGTGTGTGTGTGTGTGTGTGTGTTGATTCTTTCCTTCTGGCATTTGGGATCCAGGAATCAAACTCTACCTGCCAGGCTTGGCAGCAATCATCTTTCCCTGCTGGGGATCTCACAAGCCATTATTTTTATTTTTAAATGTTTGCTTGGTGTGTGTGTGTGTACGCACCACAGCATGCATATGGCCATCAGCACACTACTTTTAGGAGTTGTTCATCTCCATTCACCATGTAGGTTCTGGGATCTAACTTAGATTATCAGCTTGGTGGCACATGCCTGTACATAGTCAGCCATCTTGCCATCCCTTCACTTTAAAGTTTGAGACAGGGTCTCAATTGTCCAGGCTGGCTTTGAATTCACTTTGTAGAAGACATTTGCCGTCCTTCTGCCTCAGATGCCTGGTAGCTAGGATAGGAGACTTATACCTCCAGGTTTAGCTTCTGTGTGACTTTTAACAACAAAATTGTATTTTACTTTTTGTTTTTTTTTCCCTGCCTGAGGCCTCCCCTATGGGTCATCTCCCTTGGGATCCAGGCTATGTCAACAGTGCTCATCTTGAAGTTGCTGGTGTGTGGAATATTTGTTCAGTATGAATCACTGCCTTGGAGTTAAGGCCACATCACACACATGGTGACATCACCAGGGAACCAAGTGTACCCAGTCTCTCCCATCCCTAATACTTCCTAGTTGTGTGGACAGTTCATCCTACCCATATTGGGGTTGCAAGTGCCCTGGGAAGAGGGAACAGCCTGTTCGTGGCAATGCTGGCGGGTACTGAGGCCCTTCAGAGCCCAAGGACTAATATGCTATGTGTTTGCAGCTTTGACTTCTGTGGGACACATAGCTAATGGTTTTCCTTTCCCAGATGGCCTTGTCCTTTCCAATCCTGGGTTCCTGTCCCTTTCCTGCAGCCTGCACACTTTGGGGCAATAAAAAGGTTGGTTTAGTTGAATGGGGAGCTTCCATCTTAGATGTAATAACATGGCCTTCTTGTCACTTCCTGTAGAACCAACTAGTGTTGGGGAGGAGGAAGGGAGGGGAACAGACAGGAGGGGTTGACCAGGAGGAAGAAAGGGGGTGGGGGAGGGGAGAGAAGAAGAGAAGGGAAGAGTGAGAAGAGGAGGGGAAGGATGGGAAGAGTGGGAGGAGAGAAAAGGGGAGGAGGGAGAGGAGGAGGAAGGTGGAAAAAGGGAGGAGTCACAGGAGGTGGGAAAGGGCAAGAGGGCAAGGATAAGAGGAAAAGTCACAAGAGAAGGGGGCAGGGAGAAGAGATTTGGAAGGGAGAAGAGGAGATAAAGAGGAGGAATAGGGAGAAGAGAAGTTGCTGTAAAGAGACAGCATGACTTAGGCAACTCGTACAAGAGAAAGTGTTTAATTGGGAAATTGCTAATAGTCTCAGCAGTTTAGTCCATTGTCACCATGGCAGGGAGCATGGCAGCATGCAGACAGGTGCTGGAGCAGTAGCTGAGAGAGCTACATCCTGATCCACAGGCAAAGAGAAAGACTCTGGGCTTGGCAGTGGCTTTTGAAACCTCAGTGACATACTTCTTCCAACAAGGCCACACCTCCTAATCCTTATAATCCTTTCAAACAGTGCTACTCCTTGTGAGCAAGCATTCAAATACATGAGCCTAGGGAGGCCATTCTTATTCAAACTATGACAGGGAGGGAAAAAGGGGGCAACTAAGAAAATAGGATCAGTGAGAGGAGGGGGAGGGAGAGGAGGAGTGGGGGAGGAGGTAAAGGGTGAGGGAGGGGAGGAAGGGAGGACAAACAGTTCCATACTACCTGTGCTTCCAGGGGACAGACCCAGCTCCCTTTCCTGAGGTTCAGCTTGGAGTTCAGGCTTCCAGGAGAGAGGACAAAAAGGAGGGAAAGAAGGAGTTGGGGGAATGGAAGACAGCAAGTTGGAGAAGAAAGATAAGTAGGAGCAGGGAGTATATCAAGGAAGAAAGAAAAGAAAGCGGGGCAAGATGGAGGAGTGGGAGGACAATTTGGAGAAGGCTGAGGAGGAGGGAGAGGAGAAGATGGAAGATAGGGAATACAATAGGTAAGAAAGGGATGAGGAGAACAGTAAGTGGGGAAAGGAGGCAGAGGAGGAGGAAAAAGAGGGCAAGATGACAAAGAGTAGGGAAAGAGGGAAAGGGGAGGAGAAAATACTATCAAACCACCATAGTCCAAGGCAGCCATTTTGGGTCCAACATCCAAGGAACCTGTGGTGAGGCTTTCTGTATTCTTCCCCACTCCTGTTTGTGATGACTAATTACTGATCGTCAACTTTACAGGATCTTGAATCACTTAGCTTCTGGGCTTGTCTGTGAGGGAGTTTCTAGACTGGATGAATTAAAGTGGGAAGACCTACCTTGAACATGGGCTGCACCATCATGTGGGTTGGGGTCCTAGGTGGAATAAAAAGGAGAAAGCCAGGAGAACACCAGCGTTCATCTCTCTCCACTTCCTGACTGTGGATGTCACGTGACCAACCACCTCATGCTTTCCCTGCCCATAACTGACTTCAAACTGTGAGCCAAAATAAGCCCTTCCTTCCTTTAAATAGCTTTGAGTTGGGTGCTTTGTCACAGCAATGCAAGTAACTGATACAGAGTATATTTGTTATGCAAAGCGGCAGGTCTTGCTGTGAGGTTTTCACGATCATATATCGTGCATTTTGACTCACTGAGAGCTTAGGCACCGAGTGCTAGGAGATGAGGCGTGGTCAGGCTTACTGAAGGCATCGAGAAAGATTTTGGATTGTGTTCCTGTGTTTTATAAAATTCCACATCCCTTAAACTTGGCTGTGTAGTCCAAGTTGGTCTCAGATTCTTGATCCTCCTGCCTCAGCCCTTGAGTGCTGAGGTAAGTGTCTGTTACCATGTCAGGCTTGGGAGTGCCGTCTTTTTAAAATGAAAAATCATATGTGTATGTATGTATGTTCATGTACGTGTGCTCCAGAGGCCATGTGGATCAGAGAACAACTTCTGGGAGTCGGTTTGTGACCTTGTGTATCTATCTCAGGGATTGACCTCAGGTCCTCAGGCTTGCCAGGAGGAGCCTTGACTTACTGAACCCTCTTGCTGGCCTGATACTACCTTCATGTATACACACTCATTTTCTATTTCTCTCTTAGGTGCAAATTCCATGAAGCCTGTCATGCCCCGATACAATGGGTACTCAGTAAATGCTGGAGGAATGAATGAATGACCTTCTGGCTAGGAGAGGGTGTGGCCTCATACCTCCCCAGGTACTCAGGCACCAGCGAAGTTGCTGCTCAGTGGTGGCCCCACCTTTGCCTAGAGAGCCTTAGGTTTGGAGTTCAGGAGTCGCTGGTTGAAATTCTATTTGTGGCCACCAGGGGTCGCTCACGGCACACACAGAGGCCCCAAAGCGCTGCTCTGTCCTGGACACCCGGAGAAATCTTTTCTGAGTTCTGCGCATGGCCCCGCTGTTCATCCTCATTACCACGTACCTGGGTTTGCTCCCCCAGAACCTGACAGGTGTGACCAGCACCATAAGCACAGGCCTGGGCAGCTGTGAATGAGATTCCAGTCTCTCTCTCTCTCTCTCTCTCTCTCTCTCTCTCCCTCCCTCCCTCCCTCCGTCCGTCTGTCTGCCTGTCTGTCCGTCTCTGCGTACATAAGTGGGGACGCACTGAGGCTGAACTCTAGCATCATCCAGCCACCGCCCATCAGATTCGGCCTGGGCCTCCTGAAAGGCCAGCTGTACAGGGCCGTTCATCAATTAACAGCAACCCTCCCGGACTGTAGGCCGGACAGGAGTGCTCAGCTGGCTCCAGGGAGCAAACCCCTCCACCCCAACCTCTCGCAGAGACCTAGCCCAGCTAGGGCTTAGGTTAGGGTTCAGGCCTCAGGAGTCCTCTCCAGGTCTTACTGAGGCTGAGTCATCCTATCCAGCCTTGAGTCTATATAACTGAGTTCTGAACTCTATTACAACACCCAGGGAGAGTCCAGAACTTGGACAGTCACCTGCCACTGGGCTGGTGTTTCTCACTCCATGCCTCATTGAGGCAGATTTATTTATTTATTCATTCATTCATTCATTTACTTATGTATGTATGTATGTATGTATGTATGTATGTATGTATGTATTTATTATAGCCCACCCTTCTGGCCATCCTTCTCTGGGGTGTCCTGACTCCCTTGCCTCCCTGCTGGTAACAGAGCTCTCTGGCCAGGCCTGACTGTGCCCAGTGGAGGCCAGGCAGGGACACAGCCCTAGCTTCTCATCCTTATGCTATGCCGCAAACTGGTTGTGATTTCTTCGGCTTTTCCAAGTCTCTGCTTCAGCTTGGTCCTCTGTGAAATGGTCCTGGGACATGGTCCACCATGGGCCAACTGGTGGGCCTGGAGGGAGATTTGTGTTAAGTTCTGTAAAGGTGTTTGAAGCTGGCAGAATGTAGACCCTCCCAGTTAGTTCCACTAAGTCCTCTCACTATGCAGCTAGGGAAGCTGAAGCTTGTGAAGCTGAGGAGTGAGGACACTACCCATTGTCACCTTGTTCATTGTTATCAGCTTGGCTGGACACTTGGTGATCTGTGGCCTGTAGGCCTTTCTCTTGACTGTATTGCTTATGGTTTTTCTTCTTTTTTTTGGCTTTGTTTTTTTTTTTTGGTTATTTATTTATTTCTGTATAAGTGTTCTGTCTGCATGTGCGACTGCATGGCAGAAGAGGGCATCAAATCCCATTGTGGATGGTTGTGAGCCACCATGTGGTTGCTGGGAGTTGAACTCAGGACCTCTGGAAGAGCAGTCAGTGTTCTTAACAACTGAGCCATCTCTCCAGTCCTGTATTGTTTGTATTTGAGCCTGTCATTTGGTTCAATCAGGCAGGCGTAGGCCCACAGCCAGCTTTGAGAATGTGCAAGCTTTCTCTAGCCCTGTGATGCTTCTGCTTAGGAACTCTGTCTCCATATTCCAGGACAGACTTGCTGTCAGAGCGCCACCTGTAGGCAGTGCCTCCGACTTGGATTCTGGGTCTGGGGAGATAGCTCAGTGAATAAAGCAAAGCACTTGCCTCACAGGCATGAGGACCTGAGTTTGATTTCTAGAGCTCATATTAAAACCAGGGCGTCTGTGCCTGGTGTGGTGGCACGCGCCTTTAATCCTAGCACTTGGGAAGCAGAAGCAGGTGGATCTCTGTGAGTTCAAGGTCAGCCTGGTCTATGAATTGAATACAGGTCAGCCAGGGCTCTGTCACACAGAAAAGCCTTGTCTTGAAAACAAACAAAAAAAGCAGGAATCATGGGCACACTTGTAATTCCAGGAGTGTGGAGGTAGAGGCAGGACAGCTAGTTTAGTTGAATTGGCAAGTTTCAAGTACAATGAAAGGCCCTGTCTTAATAAAACAAGGTAGATAGTGCCTAAGAAATGATACCTGATGTTGTCCCTGATCTCCACACACCAGAATAACATGCAGACCCACCCACATTCCAACCACATCCATGTTAACATACAAGAAATGCAGAGTCTCTGGGTCACGGGCACCTTCAGATTCAGAACATCTGTAGGGGGAGTCTGAGACTGTGCAGGTTCTGAGCTTGCCCTCTGTCTTCATGCCCACTCAAGCCTGAGTAACACCGTCAGCCATGAGTGACCTCCTCATTCCACATGTGTAAGCCTCTAGGCAAGACTTTATCTCAGTATCACAGTGGAATAGAAGAATGTGGTCTGCTGTGGTTAATCTTGCCAACTTGAGGGAACCAGCTAAGAGACTCACTTCTGGATGGGTCTCTGAGGGCATTACCATGGTGAATTAACAGAGAGGAGGGGACCCTCCCTCGAGTGGGCAGCACCTTCTTCTGGTGGTCCAATGGGAAGGCAGTGCTTTGCTGCCTGCATTTCCTTCTTGCTTGTGAGTGTATCTACCCTGTTGCTGCTGCTGCTGCTGCTACAGTCATCTTTTACTAACACTAGACTCCAGCTTCTTCAGCCTTCTAATGTGGACTGGAGACTCTCAGCTCACCAGGAATCCAGCAGGTGGGTCTTCAACACCAGGTTTGGAAGGCTGAACCCTCCAGTTGCATATATTGAGGAGCTACCAGGTTCTCAACCCCTCCAGCATGCAGACAACCACTGTTCGACTCTCTAGCCCCTATGATGAAAGCCAATTTAATAAATTACCTCTGTAACATATATCCATTCTTTTGGTTCTGTTCTGCTAGAGAACCCTGAGCAGTGGCTGGAGAGATGGCCCAGAAGTTAAAGGGATTTTTCTGCTCTCTAGAGAACCCAAGTTCAGTACCTGGCACCCACTTTGGATGGCTCATTACTGTCTATAACCCCATCTTCAGGGGGAACATTAACAGAGGCACGTACATATAGATAAAATAATTATATGTGTAAATAATCACAAATAATACAGAGATACCGCTCACTAGGTCTCTAGGCTGCAAAGCATATGGCAAAGCCTTTAGTACAGAAGGAATCTGAGGGCTTAATTTAGGGTGTGTCAAAAAACCACCCAGGCAAAAAAATCATCATAAATTAAGGTTCATTCTTCTGGAAAAGAAATAGAGCCATTTGTTGTGGCCAGAGGAGGCTGTTCCAGCCACTGGAGAGGCAGGGCTTGGTGCCATGATAACAAGGTACTATGATTAACATGGTCTAACCTGTACGAAATCTCTAACACATACCTGGTAGCTACTTTTCTCATTGCTGTGTCAACTACCTAAAGCAGCTTAGGGTTTGTTTGCAAACTTAGGTGAGTTTAGCTCATGGTTTGAGTAAGTTTAGTCCATCATGTTGGGGGAGACATGGTAGAGTTGATGATAGTAGGAGTAATGGCTGGGGTTTCTCACATTTTTATGGACCAGGAAACTGGGAATCTGGGGCTGGAAGTGGGGCCAGGATATAACCCTCAGGGTCTTCTGACATGAGATATATTTCCTCTGATTAGGCTCTATTTCTCAAATGTTCTACAACAACCCCAATCAATTCCTCAGTGTTCAAACACATGAGACTGAGGAAGGAGGATACTTCACACTCAAACTAAACAACTAAAATTGCTCTATAAGTTATCCATGTTCAGGTCTTGTTCCTGTGCTCCTTGAATGTGCCCTTCTGTTCCCTTCCTTGTCTGCCTATCAAGCTTCTGCTTATCCTTTAATACCCATCCCAAGTGGCTCCTGTTCACCCTTTGATACCCAGCACAAGTGACTCCTGCTCACCCTTTGATACTTAGCCCAAATGTCCCCTTCTTCCCATTTACACTCACTAAACTTCCTCACACCATCTTCAATTGTCTGGTAAAAATACAAATGACCTTTGTTTTAAAGCTGGTTTTGTTCCTGCAAGGTTACACAGACTTACCTGTCCTACCTGTGATAAGCTGTGACTATAGTGATCACAAGTACTAGTGAGTAGGACTCAAATATCTCTCTTTGAAAGTGTAACTGACATCACAAGGGGGTATTGCTATTGGCACCTGAGGACTTGACTTGTTAGTAATTGTCCCAGGGTGGTTATGTACTAGAATCATCTCAGATTAGCTAGGAAGATCTTTGTATGGGTGTCTGTTTGAATTCAGCTTTGAATTCAATGGCATCATATTTCCTGTCAAAAATTTGCCATGGTGGGACTATTTGCACCAGAGAAATTGGAGAATGTTATCAATTAGTCTTTTTGATCCCCTTGCCTTTGTATGTGTGAGTTCTCTGCCACTGTCACAAAATATCTGAGTTAATCAACCTAAAAAGAAGAAAAAGTTTGGATCATGGTCTTGGAGGCTTTGGTTTAAGGTCACTGAAGTCCTGTTATGATGAGTCTGTAGTAGTATATAGCACGCTGATGTGGGTTTACATGGTATTCAATACATGGAATATAAGTTGCTCACCTAGTAGTAGCCATGAAGTAGAGAGAGAAGAGATAAGGCCAGGCTGGTAAGACCCTTCAAGGGCATTCTCTCAATGAGATATCAGCCTTCTATTAGGCCTCACCTTTCAAAAGTTCCATCATTTTCCAGTAGCAATATGGACTGGTGGCCTCACCGACAACACATGGAAGTTTGGGGTTCCTTTTCCAAACCATAGTATCCTCCCCTCTCATTTATCATCTCCAAAGGCTCCTGCTTTCCTTGATAGCTGCCTGGTGAATGAGCAAGTGTGCCCAGCAGATATGCCCAAGAAACATGTGAGGATTAACTGCATGTGGGTTTGGCTGAGGGTTACAGGACATTACATCCACTACATGGGGCCAGGTAGGTGGACAGTTTCAAATTCCAGTTTCCTGGTGGACTAAATGGCCAGGACCTGCCTGCCCAAGGCTGGGTTGGACTGCTGGAGTGAGCCACTGATGTTGGCTCGGCAAACAGCGCCCCAAGCCTGCTGACAGGTGTGGCCAAAGGTCAAAGGGTGTTGTGATAAAGGAGAGCCTGCATGATTTACAGCCACAGCCTGGACAGCAGAGCAGCGGATAGCAGGAAGATGGAGGAGCACTGGCAAGATGCTCATGAGTGAGGGATCTGTGTTCCATTGAGAGAGTGTGTTGGAGTCCACACAGCGGAGATTAAATAGCCTGTTGCCTGAATGCAAAAAGGTGGAAATAAATCAGCCTTTACTGCAAGCAGGGTGGCAGGGAGTTAATTAGGAAAAGGAAAAGAAAATACATTTTGACTTACAAAGAGGCTGGGTGAGCATGCAGGGGAGGAATGGGGTCCCTTTCTCTTCCCATCAGAAGGTGTGTATGGCTGGGAAGGATGACCCACAGGCGTGCCCTGGCTGGAGAGGCAGAGGCTGCCTGCTTGTCGTCCATGGAGTGGAGTTGGGTCTTGCCTGTGCCCTGCCAGTATGAGTTTACAGGTTGGGAATCTGGTGTCTGGGATTATCACAGTGCAGGGAAGGGACTGTGGGTCATGCTCAGTTTTGACTCTGTATTATACCAAGGAGAGGATTGGCTTGAATTCCCAGGCTTATCTCTTTCAGCTTCCCGACCAAGCAGGGCTTTCTGCTGGCTCTTAGTCCCTTCACATTACACTAATTTCTACCTCAGTGTTGTTGTTTACTCTGCCCTGGAATGTCCCTTCACTTTCTCCTCTTAACTGACCACTCTTGCATTCTTACAAACCCAGCTCGATTTTCAACATTCAATCAGTAATGTTCATTGGGTATTGTGGAATAGGTCTTTCTTCTCAGCTACTTGGGAGGCTGAGGCAGGAAGATAAACATTCAGAGACAGCACAGGCAACTTAGAGAGAACCTGTCACAAAATAGAAGTTAAAAAGATATGAGGAGATGGAGAGTGGGGGAGTGGGGGTGGGGTTGGGACTTGTTTGATGGCTCAGTGAGTGGGTAAAGCTTGCTGTCAAGCTTGATGACCTGGGTTTGATTCCCAGACTCACATGGTGGACTCACGTAATGGTGACCTCCACATACGCCATACTCACATGTACATGCATACACGTATGTATACACACACATGCATGTGTACACACACACACACACACACACACACACATTCTTGTTACAGGGAAGGTAGTAGACTCCAGAGAGCCGTCATAGACAGGACAGTGGCCTGGACTGGAGAATGAGAGCCATGATGAAGAGGTAACGGACTTGGCTGGACGGCTGCCCAGTCTGGCATGTCTCACTTTGCTGTGTTTGCATCTCTGCTGCTAAAATTCCTCTCCCAGGAGAGACATAAACACCACTTCTTCCTCCTAAGGTCCCAGTGACAAACTAAAGTACAATGCCACCAAAGTTTACCCTGGAGTCACTTAATTAGACTTACAGAGCAAGAAGTGAAGGATCACAGGCATGAACATGGGTCACCTTAAAGCAGCCACACTGGGAGGTCTTTAACGGGCATGGATGGTGACTCTCCATGGCTGTGTAGATGGAATATCCTCCCCTCGTCCTTCCCCGCCTATACCCTCTAGCCTTTCCCAGAAGACCTCAAGGCCAAGCACAATTAGGGCAGAATTGCATACAACTGCTTGGGAGAGGCGCCTGGACACTCGGTGAGGGCCCTATGCCCCTCCCTACCCTCTCCTACGAGGGACCATCAACAGTCAACATGCCCAGCTACAATTGCCTTTTACAAGAAGGCCAAGCAGAACTCCTAAAGATGACAGTGATGTGGTAAGTCCTTGCTTCTCTATTGGGCCCTAAGCCTCCCTGGGAGTCAGGGATGCCTTCTGAGAGCTGCAGGTAACTCTCAGGATCATAAACGAGGCTTTACTACACATTGTTTCTCCAAGGAGAATCCTGAAAAGTGAGGAGGAAGCTGCCTTTGGTGGGACCCTATGAGGGTGGGGGAGGAGGCCGATCCTCTGCTAGGATCCCAGGAACTCCCTCAGAGTGGCATGTGTGCTCACCTCTCATTTCATGGAGGCTGGAGGTTGATCTGGTAGTCCATCTCAGACAGCCAGACCTGAAACTGACTCAGGTTGCACCTTCTGTTCCCCAACAGACCTCTGTAAGAGGCTTGGGGTAAGGGTGTGCTGCCACCTGAGGACTGGCTGAGATCAGCCTTTCTCTTACTCTCTAGTCTCTACCACTCACTTTCTTACTTTTGTCTAGTCTCTATGTGCTGCCTACACCAGGGCCAGCCAAAGAGGTTAGAGGTCAAGGAGTCTAGCCCAGTGACCCAGTTCTAATGAAAGGAGTTCAGGGTCCCTGCAGGCCATTCCCTTTGTGGGTGGACACAGGATTATAGACCACTAATTTTTATTCTCTGGATCAGTAATCAATGTCTGATCATCTCTTGGGGAAGTGGAAAATTTTAGATGTAGCCAGAGGCCACAAAGGGAGAACACACATCTTAAAGAAAACCTCTGAGCTGAGGACATAGTTTAATGGTAAAGTATAGGGGCGTGGCTTGGCTCAGTGGTAGAGCACCTGCCTAGAATCCTCCAGTGAGGGGCTGTGGGTGTGGCTCAGTGGTAGAGCACCTGCCTAGAATCCCCCAGTGAGGGGATGGGGTGTGGCTCATTGGTAGAGCACCTGCCTAGAATCCCCCAGTAAGGGGCTGGGGTGTGGCTCAGTGGTAGAGCCCCTGCCTAGAATCCCCCAGTGAGGGGCTGGGGGTGTGGCTCAGTGGTAGAGCCCCTGCCTAGAATCCTCCAGTGAAGGGCTGGGGTGTAGCTCAGTGGTAGAGCCCCTGCCTAGAATCCCCCAGTGAGGGGCTGGGGTCTGGCTCAGTGGTAGAGCACCTGCCTAGAATCCCCCAGTGAGGGGCTGGGGTGTGGCTCAGTGGTAGAGCACCTGCCTAGAATCCCCCAGTGAGGGGCTGGGGTGTGGCTCAGTGGTAGAGCACCTGCCTAGAATCCCCCAGTGAGGGGCTGGGGGTGTGGCTCAGTGGTAGAGCACCTGCCTAGAATCCCCCAGAGAGGGGCTTGGGTGTGGCTCATTGGTAAAGCACCTGCCTAAAATCTCCCAGTGAGGGACTGGGGGAATGGCTCAGTGGTACAGCATTTCCGTAGCATGTGCAAGGCCTTGGGTTCCATTTGGATTTTCGCTATAAAAATATAAAAATAAGGGACTGGAGAGATGGCTCAGCAGTTAAGAGCACTGGCTGTACTTCCAGAGGACCTGGGTTCAATTCCCAGCATCCACATGGTAGCTCACAACTGTCTGTAATTCTGGCTCTAGGGGCTCTGACAAAATCCTTACCATTCAGGCAAAACACCAATAGACATAAAATAAAAATGAATAAATAAAAAAGTAAACACAAATAAATAAAAAGCATGCTTTTCTGGAGATGATGGCTCACCTCTATAATCCCAGCACTTGTAGTGCTGAGGAAGCAGGAGTGCCATGAATTCTAGGCTAGTTTGAGTGACAGAGAGAGACTCTTTCTGTGCAATATGTATGCAGTACATGGATGTATGTACATCTGTGTATATATATGTAGATACATCTCTCTCTCTTTCACACAGAGAGAGGGGGAGAGAGAGAGAGAGGGAGAGAGAGAGAGAGAGCAGAAAACCAGAAATTCCTTTATTCCCTTTGCCTGTGATGTATGAGTGGTTGTTTTGGGCTCTTGATGGCAGTACTGTTATGGAACCTGAGGGTATGGTCTCTGTGCACTCCTCGGAAGTATTTCTGTGATGTACAAGCTCAGAGTCCACTTGTCGGACCTTCAAGTGACCTCTCTATGCCTCAGTTTATAGCTCTGTGACGTGGGATTCCATTTCCTTTTTCCCTTTTCAGAACTTCACGCAGCCAACAGTGCTTTGGTCACAGATGTGGGCTGAGCTCTGGGATCATAGCTGTCGTGTGTGGGTGTGTGTGGCTTGGGGCCCAGGCTTGGGACCCCTTGGCCTCCACCTGAGCTGGTTGGCCAGAGGACAAACACTGTTTGGGACAACACTAGGCATTTCCCTGGCAGCCGGGCAGAAGGATTAGATGCAGAATAATGCAGTCCCCGATCAAACCTGCAGCTGTAACTCAGGCCCCAGACGCTGCCAGGACCATAAATTTGGTTGGAAAGTGCAGCTCTAGCAGTTTGGGAACAAGAGCGGGGGAGGCCGAGTGAATTACAGCTTTGGGAGGCAGCGAGGCCCCTGCCCCGCATTGTTAGCCCAGCCAGGGATTGATTGCATGCTGGCTCTAATGAAATTGAATTTTAATTTATATCCCAGCCCACAGTGGGGGGCCAGGGCTGGCCCTAGGAAAGGGCTTCGCCCCTAGAGGGGTGCTCTTCTGCCAGGAGAACTTGTAGTTGAGTCCTACAGGAGAGAGGAGCAGTCATCCTGGGGGCACCAGCAGTGTAAAATTCTTTTGTGCGTGTGTGCTGTGTGTGTATATGTTCACACACACGCACATGTATGTGGAGGCCAGAGGTCAATGTCGGATGTCTTTCTTAGTTGATCTTCATTTCATTATTTTAAAAATCTTTCTATGTGTGCATATGTACACACACACACACACACACACACACACACACACACACACACACACACCCTGGAGTTCTCAGGGATCTCTGCCTCTCTGCTGCTAGGATAAGAGGAATAAGCTGCCACCCTCAACTTCTCATGCAGGTGATCGGGACCTCAAGTCAGGTATGCACTGGCCCCTTGGTATATAGGAAAAGATGTCCCATGTTCCAGGTGGCCCAGTCAGCAGTGGAATGTGTCCCGGGGGCAGCACACGTAGGTTTCGGAGTCAGACACCTGACTGGGGCACAGAGCTTCCTTCAGCACCCATAAGCCATCCTCCATCACACTTCATCTTTAAGTATAAACACTTTTTTGGGCATATAGCGTGTGCGTGTGCATGTGCGTGTGCGTGTGTGTGTGTGTGTGTGTGTGTG
>CAJQZJ010032807.1:996785-1026094 GCA_907164525.1 Lophiomys imhausi
TGTGTGTGTGTGTGTGTGTGTGTGTGTGTGTGTGTGTGTGTGTGTGTGTGTGTATATGTGGTGTTGGGGATCAAACCCAGGGACTCATTCATTTAAAGCAAGCTCTCTACTCACTGAGCCACATCCCTAGTTCCTTAAGGTCCTTTTAAACTTTTGTTTGTTTGTTTGTTTGTTTATTACCTACTTATTTATTTACTAGATAGGTTCTCATATAGCCCAGGATGTGCCCTTGAACTTCTGATCCTCCTGCCTCCACCTGCCGAGTGCTGGCATTTCAGACGAGGCAACCTCTCTACCAAATGAGCCACACCTCCAACTCTGTGGGCTCCAGTTTTGATTGTGGGATCCACAGTCCTGATGGCTTAGGTTTGTTAAACAGCCCCCTCCTACACCACACCCAGAGTCAGGGCCACTTTTGAAAGCTACCAGGCAGAAGTGATCCTGGACCCCGGGCCCACAAGCCTTTGCCAGCCTTGAGTCCACAAGGTGCCAGTCACAGGCTCTAGAATGTTTCCAAACGTTGGGCACTGGCCTTTTTCTCTGAGTGGCGGAGGCATGATTGGGCTGACATTGTGTGCCATGACCCTGCACCCTGGCCTTCAGCATTTGGCCACTTGATGCTTTTTTCTACGTGCTCTGGGCTCTGTTGTGTTTAGGGGTGGAGGGATAGAGATTCAGGAGGGGTCTCCCCTGGAGTGGGAATAGTGGAGCCATCCCTGACGGAAGCCCCCAGTCACAGAGCAGACAAGCCACAGGCTGGGTCAGCAGTGACACCCTGAGGATAAAGGCCCGGTGAGGCGGCCCAGCAGGTTAAGTTGCTGGTCATCAAGCCCAGTGTCCTGAGTTTGATCCCTGAGAGCCACAAGGTGGAAGGGACAGAAGAGACTCCTGCAGTCTGTCCTCTGGGCACAACACATGTGCCATGGCACACACATACATACAGTAAGTGTTAAAATAAATAAATATTTTTAAGTGATGTGTCTTCATGGGTCCAATTTCCCAGAGGCTCAATACTTAAAATTGGGTTGGTAGGTTGGGAGATGTCTCAATTGGTAATGCACTTGTGTGGCAAGCATGAGGACCTGAGTTCAATCCCCAGAGCCAACACTAACAAGCCAGGGACGGTAGCATGGGCTTGCCATCCCAGGGATCCTTGGGGCTCATTGGCCAGCTGGTACTCTGCCACTCTGTTTTGTAATTCCTACTCTTTCTTCCTTGCCACCTTCTCTCCTTCCTCCTCATTCTGATATAAACCTACAGGTGAGTGCAATTTTCCAGCCACACACATTACCACCCTTCAGAAGGGTGGGGAGAAAGTCAGAAAGGAACATGAACTTGACACAGGGTAAGAAAAACAAATTCCCACACCAGGTAGGAGTTGGGGTGGGGTCACTTCCAGCCACCCAGCCAGTGTGGAAACTTTCAATATTATTTTGAACCAGGCACCCAGTGGCTTCAAAGCAGCCTAGGGTGGGGGGCGGGACGCCAACACCTACTCCCTCACTCTTGATTTCCTTGTCCAAACAACTCAGAAAGCACCCCTTTCTCTCTCTCCTTCTGCCTCATACACCCTTTCCTGCTCTGCCCACACGTGAGTGAGTGTTCCTTTCAGAGAGGCCTTGACTAGCCTGTGGTGGCCCTATGTGTGGGACAACAAGGCCCAGGAGCCTGGGAACTTGAGGCTGTGTTGACTTGAGGTCAATGTAGAGCATAAGGGGTGTTGGAGGGAATCTCCTTCCATCCCTCCCTGCCATCTCCACCCCTGCCGCTCTGGGCCTGCCCCTCAGTCTTACCAGCTGGAGTTTGGCCATCCCTGGAAGGAGGGAGCACCTAGACACTCACCCTCTTCTCAGATCTTCACTCTGCACCCCTCCCCCCAAACTCTAGGCAAGCACATTTGGTTTTTCAGCCCAGCCAGCCTGAGGCTTTTGAACTTAAATAAATAAACAGAAATAAGTCAGTAGACCTTCCATCGGAGACTCCTTTCTGGTCACGTCTGTCCCCTTGGCGAGACTTCTAAGTGGAAGTGGACTGCCTCTGCTTGGAGGAAATCTACCACCACTTCAGGCTTTAGGGAGGTGGGCGCCTTAGCCCTGCAGCTCCTTGGCTCCTCACCAGGCGCTTTATCTCGACTTAAATGGCTGCAGCTGGATGTCGGCAGACCCAGAGCAGTTAGCTTGTTTCCAGGGGCTGTTCTGGAAAAAGAAGGCCCTATGCCTGCTGCCTCCACCAGGACTGTTGATTTGAAAGGTGCCTGACTCCTTGGCAGACTAGGGAAGGGATGGGTCATGAGGCAGGGAGGAGAGAACCAGTGCCCTCTGGGTGTCCTGTCCTGTCATGTCCCCCATGACCTCAAGCCTCCCAGCTATCCACTCCCAGCTTCCTAATGTTGCACTTGGGCATCTTTTAAAAATGGTAGAAACTGCTACAGGTTGCACTATGCTGGGTTTTTGTTTCTGAGACCAAAGATAGGAGGGACAATTGGTGTCTTGATTATGTGACTAAACCAGTGGAGATGCAACCTGAGATATTTGCCATCATTTACCCATGGAAGTGTGCTTGTTCTCAACCCGGGTCAAGAGAAGCTCCTGCGTGTGGTGCTGAGAATGACTGAGCATGGGCGCTCAGCTGTAGATTGACCGACCCGTCTGTATCAACCCTCCCACCCCAAGTGTGTGTGGAGAGACTGCAAAAGTCAGAATGGTGGGGAGACAGCAGCTCTGATTATGTGCACAGGATCAAACGAGTCAACATTCCAGCAGGGCTTGCAGGGGTGGGAGCAGCTCCTGAGGTCCCACCCCTAGCTGAGAAACTATACAGGTAGCAGATGATAGGGGTAGAAAGAATTTCTTTTTGCCTCTTTTCAGAGCATGTGTCCAGGTGGGTAACCTTAGCCCGTTCCCACCTTTATTGCGTTTGCCAGAAGGAACCCCAGCTAGTGAGACAGTGTGGGAGGGACTTGAACCTCTGCGAAGGATTCCATCAATGGTGAAGAACTGGAGAAAATTTAATGCAAGAAAAAGAATGGTTTGAGAGGAGTCCTGTTTCCCTGGACCTGGTCTGCCTGGGATACATGCTTTGTGCTTCTCCTAGGAGCTGTCAGCCACTCTGGATGTTGGGGGTCTGCACTTTACAGGGAGTAGTCACCTGTTCCTGTCCCATGCGTTTACATTCAAATGCTGCTCTGGTCTCCGAGGGTCTGCTGACCTTGGGCCCCAGGCTCTGTTCACACCAGCAGGGCCTGACCTTCTACCAGGTGGCTTCTGGTGACTTTGTTGCCAGGGCCTCAGGATCCCCATGTCTGTGTCCAGCAACTCAGACTCAGATGGACTCACAACTGGTCCTCATCCACCCAGATAGTCTTGCGCTGTTCCTCCACAATCTTGTCTTTGAGGACCCGTAGCAGCTCCTCCACACTACTCCACATTTCAGCCTCCACAGTGGCGTAGAGGCAGGGCAGGGCCTCCAGCTCCTTCTCTTTGAGCCTGCACACACGCAGGAATTCCTCCTCTGTCTCTGGCCGTGGTAGCAGCTTTCTGTGGGGGGTAGGGAGCTGCTATGTATTCAAATGCTAATTGATTGCCCCCCCCAGATCTGATTACTGTCCTACCAGCAGATTCTCATGTACCCAAAATGATGTTGTGTAAACCTTGCCCCCCAGTTATCCCTGATTGGTAAATAAAGTTGCTGACAGCCTGAGTTGGGCAGGAGAGAGAGAGAGAGAGAGAGAGAGAGAGAGAGAGAGAGAGAGAGAGAGTACGTTCCCTGGCTGGGGCATAGTCTTTAGAGAAGCACTATGAGGAGACAGACAGCCAGACAAAGACACAGAAAGAATAGGAGGTCGCCATGGGGTAGCAAGGATCCTGAGTATGTGCCCAAGGGCAGCTTGTCCTGAGGACTGGGTGGTGGAGAATAAGCAGACCACATATGCAAGTATTATGGGGATTTTGGCAGGGAAGCAGGCAAGATAGCTTAGAGGGTTGATTTCTGCCCAGCTCTAGTAATTTAAGACTAATATATGATAAATCTGACAGGTCTCTGTGTCTTTTATTTAGAAAATAGTTGGGTAAAGAATAACTGCTGCTGTGATAATTTCCAGCATTAATTATTATACACAGAATAATAATATTCATACCACAGCCTGGGTCACTCAACCACACATGCTCAAAACCTGCTGGCTCCACCTCCCAAGTGTTGGGATTATAGCAGTAAGTATAGTTAACCTACTGAGAGCTTGAGACCACCTTGGGCTAATGTGTGAGTTTGAGGCTAACCTGGGCTACATGGTGAGTACCTGTTTCATTCAAGAATCAGGCCATCATCCCAAATGGAAACTCCGTTTTCATCAAACACAAACTCTAGCCCCCACCCCCACCTCCTCAGCACCTGGCTCCTACTATTCTGCTTCTGTCTTCCTGGCTGGTTTCATGGCATCCTATCCTTGAGAATCACCCACATTGTGGCAAGCGTTAGAATACTCTCCCTTTCAAGGTTGACCCCAAACTTTCAACCCTCCTGAGTGGCTGGGATGATAGGCCTGCGCCACCACGTCTGGCCACCTCCACTCTTTGAATTTGGTTTTCTTTGTGACAGGAAGTTGATAGATCCTCTCCTAGCCACCACATTCAGCCCATTACATCTTACATATGTACACCAGCATCTGCCTTGCTGTGCTCAGGGTGTCTGTCACAGGTCCCAGCATCTGGGAGTTTTGGAAGGGCTGAGTAGAAGGTGGCTCATGGGGAAGGCGTGGGGACTGGTGGGTGTCCTTACCTGAACCGTTTGATATTCTTCTCGCTCACCCGGATGAGCAGCACGATAGGGTATACCTTGCACTTGATCAGGTCACGAACACAGCCTATCCCAGCCTCTAGCAGGCAGTGTTTATTCTGCAAGTGGAATAGCCACCATCAGCAGTGGCACCCATGGTCCCCGCCCTTGTGGGCACCAGGCCAAGTCTGGGTGCCACGCTGTAATAGGGAACTTCACGAGTTGGCCTTAGTGGGGTCGGAGTCTCACGCCTCTGAATACTGTTCAACCCTGCTGAGTACAGTGACATCAGCTGTCTAGGCCCAGCCCCAAAGGGGCTTGCAATGGACACTCCCCACTCAGCCTTCTAGGGTGTTAATGGGTGAGAGAACAGAAAATTTCAGGAAGGGAGGCTGCTGAAGGATCTTCAGGGCTACCTGCTTAATCAGGAACTTGTTATTTGTAGAAAAGGACTATTCTCATTTGGTTGAAGGCATCGCTTAAAAAAAAAATCAAACTTACATCAAAGAAAAAAGTGCACAACCGCAATCCCAGCCCCAGGGGAGGCTGTGGGGGAAGACTGAGAATTTTGGGTCAGCCTTGGCTACATGGTGAGACCCGGTCTAGAAGACCAAGCCAAACAAAACAAGAAAAAGAACATGGGCATGGGTGTGTGTGTCTGTAATTCTGGCACATGGGAGGCTGAGGCAGGAGCAATGTGAGGTTCAGGCCAGTCTGGACTACCTAGGAAGACTTAGTGTCAAAATTAAAAAGAAGGAAAGAAAGAAAACAAAATATAAAGAGACAGGTGGGGTGGTACACACCTGTGATCCTAGTGCTTGGAAGGCAGAGGCAGGAAGATAGTGATTGGGGGGCAGCCTGGGCAACATGGCCAGTTCCAGGCCAGCCTGGGCTACAAAGTGAGAATCTATCTAAAAAACAAGCAAACCAAAGGCTGGAGAGATGGCTTAGTGGTTAAGGGCACTTACTGCTCTTGGAGAGGACCTGGGTTCAGTTCCCAGCACCCATGAGACAGACAGCTCACAACTACTTGGAACTCTAGCTCCAGGAGATGTGGTACCCTCTGACTTCCGTGGGCACTGTACTCATGTGAACACATGTGTGAGTGTGTGTGTGTACACATACACACATACACACACACACACCACACAAGCAACAAAAATATCTTACCAGATCTCTCTCTCTCTCTCTCTCTCTCTCTCTCTCTCTCTCTCACACACACACACACACACACACACACACACACACACACACACACACGCACACACAAAGCCTCAGCCAAAAAAATCAAGTGTGGTGGTACATGATAGCAATCCTGTCATTTAAGAGGTGGGAGGTAGGAGACTCTAGTTAGTTTTCATGTCAGTCTGATCTACACAGGGAGACCCTTTTGAAAAACTAGAGAAGGAGGAAGGGGAAGAGGAGGAAGAGGATGGAGAAGAGGAGGAATAGAGAAGAAGAGGAGAGGGGGAGACAGAGAGGGAGAGAGAGGGAGGGAGAGAGAGAGAATTACCACTCTTTGAATTTTTGTCTGCACACACTGTGGATCTATGGCCATTTTCTTGATTAATGACTGATGTGGAACAGCCCAGCCTACTGTGGGCGGTGCCACCACCTAGGCAAGTGGTCCTGGGTTGTATAAGTAATCTAGCTGAGCAAGCCCAAGAAGCACTTCTTGTGGAGGACAGTGTTCCCCCATGGCTTCTGCTTCACTTCCTGTCTCCAGGTTCCTGCCTGGAGTTCCTGCCCTGACTTCTCTCAGTGGTCAGGTGTGACCTGAGAGTTGTAAAAAGAAATAAACCCTTTCCTCCCTCCCAAGTTGCTTTTGTTTCATGGTCTTTATCACAGCAACAGAAAGCAAATTAGAATGTGCTCTTGTCTCACTCTGGTACACGCTCGTTCTGTCTGTCTGTATGTCTCTCTCTCTTACACACACAATCCTTAGTTGACATGGGTCCCAAAACACAAGGCCACGTCAGAGATCTGAGGACAAAGATTGGAGGAAGAGAGTGATGTGGGCCCTGGGTAGAGAGAGAGGATGGACATAGCTGTGGCCACCCACCCTTGCCCATGACTCAGATCTTCACAGAGATGGTTGAATGGGGTCTTGGTCTGGCCGGTGTCCCTCACCTTGGCAGCCACAGCCTCAATGTTGGCAGGGACGATGCATTCAAAGGTGTTGGGGTTCTTTTCCCGGGAGTGGATGATGGTCTCTGTCTTCTGTTTTCGGAGGAACTCGTCTCTTGTGACAATATCTGCAGAGAGGGGAGTTAGTGCCCAGAGTGGCAAGTGCTATTTGTGGTGGGTCATACCTGTCCTCTTCTGGGTGCCACAGAATTTGATATCCATCCATAGTGGTCCATTCCCACCATGGCTAAGTGGAACTCCATCTTCTCTACTAGATAGGGGAGCTCCTTGAGGGTGGGGTCAAGGTCATGGTTCCTGCTCTTTATGCCAGACTGTGCAGCAGGGGCTTAGTGGACAATTGTGCTCTGGCTTTTCAAAGCTGTGAGTGCTATTGGACAAAGTAGCTCAGGTGGACTGGGTCATCACTGTGTACGGTTCAATAATGAAGCTCATCCATGGAGCCAACCCCACATACCTATCCACTCATTCATCCGTTCATCATCCATCCACCCATCCAACTATCCATCTACCCACCCATCCATCCACTAACACATCTATCAACCCACCTACCTACCCATCTATCTACCCACCACCAACAGCATCATGCTCATGGCCAAGCATTAGGATTAAGAATGTGATAATAGACAGTGCTGCATTCAGTGAGCCACGAGCTAGCTGGAGAGAATGACGTAGGTTACAGATCATTACCAAGTGGCTTAGTGGACATGGTGATGGGTGCCCTTTGTGAGATCAATGAGGAGGAATGGGGAGGTGTAAGGCAGGCTTCCTGGAACAGGTGGAGGAAGAGGAGGAGCAATGGAAGAGAGGGAAGGGGAGTGGGGGAAAAGGCTGAGTCACTCTTGTGATGAGCTCCAGAAGCCTGTGTCCCTCTGTCTGCCATCTTGCCGTGCTCACCTGACTTGCAGATGGTGAACTCCATGGCACCCCCCGAGTTGAGCAGCTTCTGCACAAGTGTCTTGGACAGCATGGTGGGCGTGAAGAGCACAGGCCGGCGGCGCTCGCAGTGGAAGGCCCGCACCAGGCTGTAGGGGATCAGGGTGAGGTTCCGGCTGAGCTCATTCTCAGGGTCCAGTTCTAATGGAGAACAGAAGCAGCAGGCTGTCAGAGCCTGCCCTGGCCCAGGGCACACTCAGGGCTTGGGGGCCTTGGCCACCCTTATGGCTTCATGAAGTCTGGCGGTCTCTAGTAATAGGGGAAGGGACATGGGTATCTTAGAGCTACTCTGGGCACTCAGAAATGTCTCTGAGGAGGCTCTAGGGGGAGACACACAGGAGCCCGCATGGGTTCTGAAGTATGATAACCTCAGTAGACCAAGGACAGTTTCTTAGAATAGGGGCAAGGCCTGAGCAATGGAGCCAGGTATGCAGTGGCTCACCGGGAACTAATGGCTCAGGGGATTCAGAAACCTGCCAAACTGAGGACCTGGGGCTGGCTCGGCGGGTGCAGTACTTGTTGTGAAAGTGTGCAAAGATCTATGCTCATCTCTGGAACCCACGTAAACATCCCATGTGGTGTGCATGCTTATAATCCAGTGCTGGGGAGGCAGAGGCAGGAGGATCCTTTGGGACTTGCTGGGTCAGTCAATCTAGCCTCATCAGAACAGGCCAATGAGAGAGCTTGTCTCAAAACCAGGGCAGGCGCGCGCGCGCGCGCATGTGTGTGCTTGTGAAGAGATGGCTCAGCAGTTAAGGGCACTTGCTGTTCTTGCAGACATCAGGTCCCAGCACCCACCTCAGGTGACTCACAGCAACCTGTAACTCCAGCTCTAGAGGGTTCATTTCCTTCTTCCGGTCACTATGGGCACTTGCACTCCTGTGTCGCGAGTGCGTGAGCTCATAAATGAAAAGTAAAATAAAACAAAAATCTTAACCAATAACAACAGCAAACTCACTTAGGTGGATGGTGACCAAAGAACAACACCTGAGATCCTCTGGCCTCTGTGGGCACACAAGTGCATATGCAAGCCTCCCACTCAGGTTACAGACACAGTAAACGGTTGCTGCGGAGATAGACTCATTGGTAGAGTTGTCTGCAAGTTGGCTCCATTACCCGTGCTGTGGTGGAACCTTTGTGAGGATGAGTCACCCATGTGCCTGTCACCAGCCCCAATAGACTCGGTGGTTCACCATGGGAGATTTGGCTGGACTTGTTCCTTTGGTCAGCGTTGCCCTCTCTCCCTGGTGTGAACAGATAGGGACTCCCTCAGAAAGCACTGTGATGGTTCAGGTAGACAGACGGATGAGCACAGGAGAGTGAAGGGCAGCAGAGAGGACCAGGAGGCAAGATGGGAGGGCCACAGGGAAAAGCTTTGGGGTGTGTCATGGAAGGTAGAGTCCTCCATCCTCCTGAAGCCCAGGGCTAGGGGATTTGTTAAGGTATCCAGGGACCCATTTCCCAGGACCAGGAGTCTGTCCTTTTTCCTTTGCCCCTGGCCTGCCCAGCCTGGGGACAAAGAAGCTTTCCTAATCATTCATACTGAGAGTCTGCCTCTCTGTCCCCAGGAGAGCCCAGCCTAGATCGGGGAGGCAGGGAGGGCTCACCATCATCTGGGGGACAGGGCATCGGGTGGCCTTTTACCAGCTAGGTAAATAATAAAAGGTACTCAGTGGGGTAGAGAAGTCAATCAATCAGTATGTCTTGGCAAATGGCTTCAATCAATGTGGGCATCTGGGCTTAAAGGGACAATGATGGGTGTCAGTCAGGCCAGAGCTGGGTGAGGATGTCACCCTGGGGAGTCGTGAGGGACAGGAAAATGGCTGTGTGGCAGGGCTGGGCTGGTCTTCTTGCACAGCCTTTTGCCTTTTTGTTTTAATTTGTTTGAGTTAGGGTCTCACTATGTAGCCCAAGCTGGCCTTCAACTCATGGCAATTCTCCTGTCTCAGCTGACTAAATCCTGGGATTACAGATTTGTGCTACCAGGCTAGCTCCCTTCCTGCCCTGTGGGTGTCCCACTGGGTCTTATTGTCAATCACTCTGCACCTTAGTTTTTGAGACAGGGTCTCTCACTCAATCAGAAGCTTACCAATAGCCAGAATGGTTGACCAATGAACTACATCCGTCTGTCTCTGCCTCCCCTGTGCTGGGATTGTAAACTCAAATTATGATGATTCTAGGGCAAACTCTTTACCGATGGGGTCATATCTTCAGCCCCCTCCCTTGTCTGTTCATCTTGCTAAGCCCCATCACAGGGACAAATGGGACTCCATGGAAGAGGGTGTTTGTGTACCATGAGGCCAGCCCAGACATGCCACTGTTGGGCTGTGGGGAGGGGCCAGGAGGTCCTCACACACCTTCATGTTTCTCTGTCAGGAGTTTGGTGGCATCCAGCGAGGACCGGGAGAGGCTCCCCAGGGGGCTCCCAGAGATAATTCTCACACGCTCATTGCTGTTCATTCGTTTGTACTTGTTTTCTGACCGGCTGACAAACTGGGGAGAGAAGGAGGGTGGGAAATGATGTGGAGCAGGAGGTGGCGCAGAGGGCAAGGCAGGACATGGGTGGAGCAGGAGGGTGTGCTATGGTGGGACAGGAGGGCGTGGCAGAAGGTGGAGCGGGAGGGAGGAGCAGAATTCTCTTGGCTTCAAGTCTTAAGCTAGGTTGAGCTGCGCCAGGCAGACAAAACTAGCCAGGCCTTTTTTCAAACCTTGACTCTAATCTGCGGTACCTAGGGTAATCACCTCTGCTGTAAAGAGCCAGCCCTTGCCTGTGACTCCATGACGATACCGCATGTAGCTACTGTTCTAGCTGGTGAGGACCCTGGCTGGCAGTACCATACATGCAGGAACCCTCCAATCCCCCCCTTCATTGTCCCCAAGACCCTCTGGGTTCTGGGATCATGGCTTCCTCACACAGTTCATAGATACTTCTTTGCCACAGAATCCAGGTTCCCATAATGTTTCCTGGGTACCTTCGAGCCTCTCCCTATTTCCTTCTGCAGGAAGAGCCAGCAAACTGCCCAGTCCTACTGTATACCAGTCTCATGCTTTTATTTTTATATATATTTTTTGACACATGGTCTCATGTGGTTCAGGCTGGCCTCAAATTCACCAGGAGGTGGCCCAGGAAGACCTTGAACTTCGGACCTCCCTGTCTCTGTTTCTTGAGTACTGGGATTACAAACATGCTCCACCATGCCAGGTTTATGTGGCACTTGGGAAGGAACCCAGGGCTCTGTGCATGGTAGGCAAGTATTTAAATGATGGAGCCACACTCCTAGCTTAGCCTTAAGTCTTTGGATGATGAAACTCTGATGGCTCAAGCTTGACACATGGGCCTTACAGTGTCATAATAGTTGGATGGCCCTGCCTCAGGAGGCCTTATGCTCTACAAGGTCCCATCCAACATGGCTGTCTCTGTCACATCGTTGTCTCTGTCTGGGTTTTGGGGTCAAGGTGCTAGGTCTTTCTTGCTGCACGTGTTGCATCGGAGTCTGATTAATGTGGTACCCACACCGGAAATGTGCGTCTGGGCTGTATGCTCACATGCTTTGCATCTCTCAGCCATCAACACAGGAAACGGGTATGGAGACTGAGTCTGTGCCTATATGAAATCACACAACGGGCTGTCAATGGTCCATGTATTATATCCACTCCCTAAATATTTTTTTTCTTTTGAAACTAAGTACAAGGAAAAGGAATAATCCTTCCCAGTTCTGAAGAGCTGAACTGTTTCCACAGACAGGTAAGATCCAAAGAACCTGCTGGGTTTCCCTTATCTCCTAGGGTGTCGGGATGCTCAGGTAAGTTTAATACTCCACCAGAGGCAGTAAATTGGCCTAAATATCTGAAGGGGTTGTTTGCTCTCCCCAATACAGCACATCTGATTTTTCTTTTTGTATCTTAGCAGCTGAGTTGTTGAAGCTCTTTTGGCCTGAAGTTTCTTCAAATCTTTTTTGAAAGTGAGACTGGCTTCCAGCAGGCGTGGAGTCTGTCTACAGACCTGTCACTGTGAGGATAAAATGGGACTGGAGAAGCCAGGCACTGAGAAGTCGCAAGAGGTGCAGAGATACAAAGCCTTGTTATTTGCTCACTGGCATCTCTTCTTGTTAGACAGAGGGTGGAGCACTAGAAAACTGCACTAGAGAAGTCAGTGGGCTTCCAGTGCCAGCCTTACCTGCAGGAGCTGGCCGAAGAAGAAACTCGCTCTAGAGAGGCGGGGGCTGACCCGGGGGTCGCTGGTTGAAAGTGTCTCTTCAGGCTGCAGGGTGTTCTGAAATGAGTTTGTCAATTAACCCTGGGGCCAAGCAAAGGGCTCCTGAATGGGAGACTGTGGTGGAGAGATGGACACCTGTCCCTAAGTGTCCCCCCACCCCCCATCTCCCAGCATCAGTTACAACATCAAAGACCTGCAGCTAGCTGGGAGGCAACTGCTTGCTTCAGAGACCAGAGTGGGAAGGCCTGAGATGCTTTTGTGAGTCTCCTAAGTTATGGCTGGGGAAGGCTCACAGGAACTTCCCCTTTCCAAGAACCAAGTTTCCTGCAATGCATCTTCTGGAACACATGGCTGGCTCCTACTTCTTACAAGCAGTAGGAAGAGGGAAGCTGCAGAGCCCCTGTCCCACCATCCCTCCTTGTGTGTGTGTGTGTGTGTGTACCTACCCTGAGGCTGCGCAGGGTGTGGTAAGCGCTGTCCGCCTCCTCTCTGCTTCCTCTGTGAACCAGTCGCTGGAGTTTTACCAGGAGAAGTTGTTGAGCTCTGCGGAGGTGGGGGTGGGGGGGTGGGGTGGGTGATACAGGTGGGAATAGCCTCAGGGCTAGAACTGGGCAAGGTCTGTGATCCTCAGACTGGAGGAACTGGGCCTGAGGAATCCCCACATACCACAGGGCTCCCATTGGGGTTGGGATCCAGCTTCCCGCAGACCAGCTGCAGGGTCATGCTCTTGCACCTGGGTTCCTTCAGTGACCACCTTACTGGCTGAGGCCCACTGCCTGTAACTGTTTAAGCAGTACCAAGGGCCTAGAAGAGCAGGTGTTATTGTGTGGAAGAATGGGTGCCCAACAGCCCTGAAACCTGCTTGGATTCAGCCCAGGATGATTAAAAAGAAATGACTAAAGGTCTGAAGCATAGCTCAGAGACAGATCATTTACCCAATATGTCCCAGCGCTCTGGGTTCCATCCCCTTCCCTCAACCCTCAACCTCAGATAGAAAGAAAAGGCCAGGCAGGACTGTCATCCTAGCTGCTGTGGGAGGGGAAGGGTTGAGGGCAGGAGGATTGTAAGTTCAATTCCAGGCTGGATAACTCAGTCAGATTCTATACAAAGTTAAAAAAGAAAAATCAGGCTGGGGGTGTAGCTCAGTGTAGAGCACCTGCCTAGAATCCCCCAGTGAGGGGCTGGGGTGTGGCTCAGTGGTAGAGCACCTGCCTAGAATCCCCCAGTGAGGGGCTGGGGGTGTGGTTCAGTGGTAGAGCACCTGCCTAGAATCCCCAAGTGAGGGTCTGGGGTGTGGCTCAGTGGTAGAGCACCTTCCTAGAATCCCCAAGTGAGGGGCTGAGGTGTGGCTCAGTGGTACAGCCCCTGCCTAGAATCCCCCAGTGAGGGGCTGGGGTGTGGTTCAGTGGTAGAGTACTTGCCTAGAATCCCCCAGTGAGGGGTTGAGGTGTGGCTCAGTGATAGAGCACCTGCCTAGAATCTCCCAGTGAGGGGCTGGGGTGTGGCTCAGTGGTAGAGCACCTGCCTAGAATCCCCCAGTGAGGGGGCTGGGGTGTGGCTCAGTGGTAGAGCACCTGCCTAGAATCCTCCAGTGAGGGGCTGGGGTGTGGCTCAGTGGTAGAGCACCTGCCTAGAATACCCCAGTGAGAGGCTGGGGTGTGGCTCAGTGGTAGAGCACCTGCCTAGAATCCCCCAGTGAGGGGCTGGGGTGTGACTCAGTGGTAGAACACCTGCCTAGAATTCCCCAGTGAGGGACTGGGGTGTGGCTTAGTGGTAGAGCACCTGCCTAGAATCCTCCAGTGAGGTGCTAGGATATGGCTGAGTGGTAGAGCCCCTGCCTAGAATCCCCCAGTGAGGTGCTGGGATATGGTTCAGTGGTAGAGCACCTGCCTAGAATCCCCCAGTGAGGGGCTGGGGTGTGGCTCAGTGGTAGGGCACCTGCCTAGAATCCCCCAGTGAGGGGCTGGGGGTGTGGCTCAGTGGTAGAGCTCTTGCCTAGAATCCCCTAGTGAGGAGCTTAGGGTAAGGCTCCTGGTAGAGGGCTTTACATCATGCCAGGTGATCATTGGAGAGAGGGTGCTAGGAGACTTTGTGAGGACACAGTACCATCTTTGGAAGGGCATTGAAGCCTTTCACAGAAAGAGGTGCCAGTTCCCCACTTCCACTTCCCCAGGCTGAGGTAGCTGCCAGCCTGGGGTGGTCTGGGAGCCCATCCCCCAGCTCACCGGCTGTAACTGGGGATGGTACCCATGTCCAGGTCTTGGTCTGTGAAGGGATCGACTCGTGCACATAGCCACTCGTGCCTGTCCTGGTACATGGTATCCAGGACATGTACTACATCATCACACTTCAGGGACATGGAGCAGGCATCCAGCTGGCTGGAGATGTTCAGGTTCAGACGGATATAGAACGAGTCCCCCGATGTGATCACACCGTCCTCCATCTCCTTCAGCAGCTTCCGGTATCCTGAGGGGAGAGGATCCAAACACTGAGGCACCCTGGAGATACCTCATCTGGGTGCCTGTCTTCCTTCTTGTGAATGGGCAGCCATACCATCTACAGGTTTCCCTTTTCATTTTGGCTCCCAGGAGGCTTGGAGTTGAAATTTGTGCTGAGCCACAGTGTTTCACTTACTAACATCTATAATGCAGTCTCCATGCCTTCCCTACCATTACAGGGAGCTTGTCAATTGGTACTGAACATGCAGTAGGCTACCCACATCCTTCAGTTCAATGGATTTTCACAAATGGATACATGTGGCCGGCTCCTAATCTGAACCCTTGGCCAGTGGACTCTCTCAGGGTAGCCTTATCCTGATTGCTATACTCAAATGGAAACAAGTACCAGGAGCTCCTTTGCTTCTGGCTGATACTGCTCAACATTGTGTTTGTAAGACATATGACACTGTGGCACACATTCCTTTTCATTGCTGTATAGTACTTCAGGCAGCTGTGCATCACTCAGATATGCTAGTTTTGGTGGGCAGATGCCCTTGTCTTTCTTGGATACAGATACAGAAATTGAGTTACCATGTCATTGTGAATCTGATGGAAGCTTTAGTAGCTACTGCCAAATCCATTTCTAGGTTAATAAGACGGTTGCACATGCTATTAAGGCCAAACGTTACTGGTCTTTTGAGTAAAATTTTGCAAATAACTTTGGAAGCATTCGGGGCTTATAGTGTGAATCTAATAAATGCAGCAAGCTGCCAGCGAACACCTATGGTATACATCTATAATTTATATCCCCAAAGCAGCCCCCATGATAGGGTTGTGGGTCAAAGTGGGAGCTGGAACAAGCAGGGACCTAGTAGGTCGTTCATAGCCAAAGGACATTCCAGGCAGCTGGGTTGGTATGGAGAAACAGAGATTCAATGTTGGGTACTTCAGGATTGTCCTAGCTTTGCTCAGAACAGGCTCAGAATCCCTCGTACCACCCAGCATCTCTGACTCTGAGCTCTACTTTGGGGCTGGGTCCTCTCCCAGAAATCCAGTTTGGAGGGTTATGCTGCCATTCACCTCTAGGGGGCGCAACTCACTTTACAGCTCTGTGGCTGGCCCACTGGCCGAGATGTCTCCTAGAGATTTATTTGTTTTTGTGTAGGGCTGGGAAGCCCACCCTCAGGAGCTGGTAGGAGCATGTCCCATGAGTGGGGGTGACCGGGGTCCAAAGTGCCATCCTCTGCACCAGGGTGCTGCTGGGAAGGGGCAGGAGGGCAGCTGGAGAAGCTGGCTGGCTATTTATGCTCTGCTCAAATATTCATGATTACTGTGGTTAAAAATAAGACCCAGCTGCAGAGGCAATCACGCAGGAAAACCCAGAGGTGAGAAAGAGAATCCAAGTCATCACCCAGGCAGCAGGGCTGCTGTGGGGGCTGGGCCAGGCTGGGAGGCAGGGTCTGCCTGCCTGCTTGTCAGGGGCCGGCTAGGATGTGCTTGGCTCAGAGTCTCTGCCTGTGGTAGGCTGCGGAGCCTGATGGAGGAGACAGATGTCACCCTTGCAGGGAGAGGAGCCAGCCAGGCTTCTGGAGCTGTGTCCTCTGTTTCCCCAGGAGGTTTGCGGACTTGGTTCAGAGTGACCCAGCGTATTGTCATTCCCAGCTGTTATACTGCTGGGGTTGAGGTGTGGCTCATTCCTCATGGGGCCCAGAAGAGCAAGGGGGAGGTTCAGGGAATCAGTCCCGTATCCCACCCTGGTGTGAACCAGTCCGGCTCAGGCCTTATTACCTTCATGGTTGACCTTGTAGTGCAGGGTGATGGGGCCGCTGCATCTCTGGATGGTCCAACGGGCCTCCTCCTTTGTGCACGCATCCAGGGGAACGCTCTGCTTTTCGCCTCGGATGCAGCCTTCTAGCTACAGGGCAAGAACAAGCTGTTCATTTCCTTCCACTCTGCAGATGGGCAGCATGGCGGGGCTAAGGCTGCTTCCCATTGGGGCATCCTTCTTCAGACACAAGGGCATCTCGTGCACGGGGGGGGGGGGGGCTGCGTGTGTCTCTAGGTGTGTGTGTGTGTGTGTGTGTGTGTGTGTGCACATGTGTGTGCACAGAAGAGAAGGTCCTGGGGACACCCCATAGCTTCCCCCTCTATCTCTCACCAGCAGTAGTTGGTGGCCCTCACGCAGTCCAGCCCTCTCAGCCAGTGAGCCTGGCTTGACGGAGTGGATGAAGCTCCCGCGTGCATTGCCGCCCAGCAGGGTGAGCTGGGTGATGAGACCATCACCATTCAGAGTCGTGTGCTGCACCAAGGGGCCAGTGCCCCGCACATGGCCCCCAGATGTGACTGACGGCCGGAAAGGCCTGAGTTGGGAAATAAAATAGGCAGTTGGGTTCAAATGAGAAGAGACGAACCCTTCTAGGTCATGCTAGCAGGCTGGGGAAGGAGCCTGGTGGCATGGCTGCATGTGTTCTTGAGGCTTGGGAATCTCCAGGTTCTAAGGGACTCACAACTGCAGTCCTCTTCCTGGCCTCAGGAGATAGGAATGCCTACCTGCCCCTTCCTCTGGGTGTTCCTTCCCTTCCCTTTCCTTTCTTCCCTTCCCTTCCTTTTCCCCTCCCTCCCTCCCTCCCTCCCTTCCTTCCTTCCTTCTTTCCTCCCCACCCTCCTTTTTTAAAATTGTTTTTTTGAGACAGGGTTACTCTGTGTAGCCCTGGCTGCCCTGGAACTCTCTCTGTAGATCGGGCTGGCCTTGAACTCAGAGATCCACCTGCCTCTGCCTCCTGAGTGCTGGCATTATAGGCATGCGCCACCACCCCCCAAAGTGTCTAGGTTTCTTATCCCAGACAGTCAAGGAATAGGTGGAGGGGTCCTCTTTACCCTCCCCCCTCCGCTTTGAACTAGGTCTCATGTAGCACAGGCTAGCTTCCAACTCACTGGGTAGCAGAAAATAACCTTGAATTTCTGATCCTCCTGCCTCTGGTTCCTGAGCGCTAGGATTACAGGTGTGTGCCATGTCATCTGTATGTGTGTGGGGCTAAAGATGGAACCCAGGGATTCATGTGTGCTAGGTGGGGACCCTCCCAACTGAGCCTCATCCCTAGTCTCAGGAACTGCTTTGTGAATGAGATCCTGGGATTAGTCTTAGAGCACATAGATGGTCCCCTGTGTAGGGAAGTGAGAGGATGAGGTTCTTGGGTTCCCTTCTTGAGCCCCCATTTGGCCACTCCCATCTCTAATACCTTTGTCCTTTGTCCTGTCCCTGTGCCCTTTGGTAACTTGCTTAACTTCTTTGTGTCTTCCTTCCTTCCCTTCCTTCCTTCCTTCCTCCCCCCCACTCTCTGTGTGTGTCTGTGCATGTGGAGCTGAGGTCGAGGTCAAGTTCAGGTGTCATTCATTCCTCAGTCCCCCTTGCTTTTTGGTAGAGTCTCTCAGTGGGTCTGGGCTTGCTGATTACAAGCATGCGCCACCACACCCAACTTTTTGTGTGGGCTCTGGAGATTTGAACTCACGAGTTAATGATTGTGTGGCAAGTGCTACACCCATGGAGCCACCTCCCTAATCCCATCTCCATACCTTTCCAAAGAGAACTTCCGGAACATGAGGTTGACCTGCTCCAGGTCATAGGCATCCAGTCCCTCTGACTGGTGTGAGGAGGAGGAAGAGTGGATGGAGGGGGGTCCGAAGGAGTAGCGTTCGTGATTGTCATCTGCAGGGGAGTGAGGGCCTGTCAGGACTCAGGAGCACTAGGTGGAGCATCTAGGACCACCCACCCTTGCGCAGCAGGGGCCTAAATAGTAGCATAGCCCTGTAGACTGGAATTTGGGGAGAGTCTCCAGAGGCAGAACATGGAGTTGTACCATGCAGCCCAGACTGCCCTCAACCTTGTCATTCTCCTGTCTCCATCTCTCAAGTGCTGGGATTACAGGTGTGTGCCCGGAATGCAGAAATCTGGGATTGGAACCCCGCAGCTCTTACTATACTCTGCTTGTTGCCTGCCACCAGTGCAGATGGTAAAGTCCAAAACAGACATCCCCCTGCCTCTCTTCTTAAGGAGCCTCACCAGAGTACTGTGTGTGGAGGGAGGTCGGAGGCCAGAAGAAGGCATCCTGTACCCTCTATCACTCTCTGTCTACTTGCAGCAGGGTCTTTCCTCGAACCTGGGGCTCATGTCCTCTCAGCTAGGTGGAAAGCTAGCCAGGCCCAGCAGTCTTCTCTCTGTGCCCCTCAGAATTAGGGTTAGAGAGGTTTGCAGGGACACCCAGCTTGCTGTGAGGATGCTGGGATCCAAAGTCCAGTCCTCATGATTGTGGGGCAAGAACTCTTAGCTGTTGACCCATCTCTCCGGCTCCCAGTTCTGTATTGGACGTGGACTCTGGGGTTCGCACTTGGGCACCCTCCTCCACTGACTCTCAGACTCTGGGTTTGGGGGGGCCTGGGGTCCCTATCTTCTTCTACCACCTCAACGGGACCAAAGTTCTCAGGGGAAGATGCTCACTGGAATAGAGCGACCAGGGTGAGGGACACACTTGTTCTGCTTGGGACTGATAACAAAGGCCAATTCTGTAGGAGGAATTTTTCCCAACACCCACAACATACTTTGGATGCCTGCCCAGGATTCACTTCACAGCTTCCCCATTCTAAAACTCTCTCGATTTTTTTTTCATTATCCAGCCTTCATTAGGTGCTAACCCCTTTTTAACACTTGATAGCTTGTGATGGTCCCCAATTATGGAGGATCGCTAATCTTTCCATTGTATCTGCTGGTGGCCTCTGCTAGCCAAGGGGCACAAATGGGACTGGGAAGGATTGGAATGAGTGTGTGGGGGTGCTGGCAGGGCATGTCTGGAGGATTCTGAGGCACAGGAGCCTAGCTCAAGAGCATGGTGGGGTCTGGGGACGCCTGAGGCATGGGCCTATCTCCAGGTTCCCCTTCTTCTCAGTGATCTAGTCAGACATACATGTTGGGCTCATGGGGCTAACACCATGGTCTTTTCCAGCAGGGGTGTTGAGACTGGGACTGAGGAGGGATACCTGGCTAGGAGGGGCAGGTCATTGGGGCTATACATATGCTCTGTATCCCTGGAGTTCAGGTCCTCATTTCTTGCTCTCCATACAGCCTATGTACAACTGAGAGAATGTTAGTGTTCCCAACATGGCCCATTTGAGGACCATCCCCTAAATTTAGTCCTGGCCTCCAGCTCCAATTTTATGTAGCCCAGGCTGGCCTCCAATTCTTTAAGTAGCTGCGGATGACCTTGAACTCCAGATATACCTGCCTCCAACTCCCAAGTGCTAGAATCACAGGAGTGTGCCATCAAGCCCAATTAATGTGGTACTGGGGTAGAATCCAGGGCTTCGTGTATGCTAGGCAGACACCAGACCAACTGAGCCACATTCCTAGCCCCTCACTGGGGGATTTCAGGCAGGGGTTCCACCACTGAGCCACAACCCAGCACTTTAGTGGGGGATTCTAGGCAGGGGTTCTACACTGTGTCACACTCCAGACCCTCACTGGGGGATTGTAGGAAATCACTCTGCAGATGAGTCACATTTTAAGTCCTAGAATTATTATTATTTTTAAAATCCATGGCTTTTCCTTTTTTCTTCAGTTGAGCAGCTGGCTTTCCCTATAAATCACAGAACCACCCTGGTCTCTGGCTCGAGCCTATGATCAGACTTCCTCCCATGTCCTCTCTGAGTCCCTCTTCAGACAGACTCTGCCCTCCCAGGTCACCAGGGCTCCTCCAGACCTGGCAGATACATACCATCAAGATCTAAGGCGTCAAACCCACAGCTATCATTGTCTTCTTCCACTGTGCTGCAAGACACAAGTCGGGGGCAAGAAGGACATGGGTGTGAGTGTTGCTGCAGGCGAAAATGTATTGGAGGAATGGGGGGGCGGGGCTTTTATAATGCTCTGGCTTCCCATCAGGCCTTGCTTCTAAGAGGGTAGTAAGGGAAGAAAGGCAGGGGATGAGGCGGGTGGGAGGAACTGGAGTATGTGAGGAAGAGGGACTAAACCAGCAGGGAAGGCAGCCCTGGTGGCTTGCATAGACCAAGTCTCGCAATAGCTAAGAAGGACACAACATCAGATGAGCAGAGGCAAGGTGGAGCCAGATGTGGTGGTACCTGCCAGTAATCGCAGTACTTTTGAGGCAGAAGCAGGGAGATTGTCTGAGAGAGGCCAGCCTGGGGTACACATTTCCCAGAGGGCCAAGCAGCCTCTGCTATTTACACCACACATTTGTCACCTATGCATCCTCAGACAGCTCGGAGGCAGCAGAGCACTCTCTAGACAGGAGTGGGTGGGATGAACCCTTGCTGGCCACAGTGGTATAGGTGGGTTCAGGAGACTTATGTAACTTCCCTGAAAATTGGATCGAAGCTGTCTAGAAGGGTATGGCCCCTAGGGGGACCAGGCAGGTAGTCCCACAGGTGAATGTGGGCCAGGCTGATGAAGAGGCTTGGCCAGGACTCTAGAGCCTTCCAGGGAAGGTGGCCCAAACCCAGATCTAGCGGGACTAGGCAGTGAATCCAGTTCCCTCAGTTCTCTCAGGAGTCACTAGTATCAGACTCTGTCATGTGTGTGTGTGTGCATATATGCATGTGGTATGTTTTCATGTGTATATGGAGGCCAGAGGACAACCTCAGGCATCTCTTAAGGCAGGATCTTCCACTGGTCTGGAACTCACCAGTTAGGCAAGTAGTTCTCAACTGTGGGTAGCGACCCCCTGGGGGAGCCATTTCAGATATTTTGTGCATAAGATATTTACATTACAATTAATAACAGTAGCAAAATTACAATTATGAAGTAGCAAAGAAATAATTGTATGGCTGGGGGTCACCACAACATGAGGTTGCAGCATTAGAAAGGTTGGGAACCACTGAGTTAAGCCATGTTGGCTGGCCAGCAAGCCCAGAGACCTACCCATTCCCTTGCTGGGATTACAAGCAAATGCCACCATGCTTACCATTAATTTTATTTTAAGAAGTACTTATTTTTATTTAATATGTTCCAATGTTTTGCCTCAGCATATGCATGTGTACCATGTATGTGACCGTGGAGGCCAGAAGAGGGTCAGATCTCTTGGAAATGGATTTACAGATGGTTGTGAGCCACCATGTGGATGCTGGGAACCAAACCCAGCAAGGGCTCTTAAACACTGAACCATCTCTCCAGCCCACCACTTTAAAATTTTAAAGTTATATTAATTTATTGTGAGTGTGTATGTGTGTGTGTGTGCATGTGTGTACCCACGTAGGAGTGAGAGGCCAACTTTCTGGAGATGGCTCGCTCTTTCCATCACAGATTCTAGGGATAGGACTCAAGATTGTCAAGGTTGGCAGCAAAATGCCTTAACCCCCTGGCCTCATGCCTAGCTTGGTGAATGTGGGGCTCTTTGGTTCTGGTGGGCACTAGACTCAGGGTTTGTTCTTGCAAGGCAAGTTCTTTACTGACTTATCACCCCAGCCTAGCACCGGACTTTGAGTGGAGTGTAATTGGGACAATGTGGCTGCTGTGTAAGTCACTGATGGTTTTCAGGAGATGGGAGGAGGCACGTGTACATCTCCCTCTCTTTGGGTAAAAACAAAACAAAACACAAAACAAGACAACCAAGGTCTGAGGACTCAGGAGCTGGGAACCCAATTTCAGGGCAGCATGGGGACAAAGGAAGTAGTTTTGGATGTATGATAGCTAAAGAGAGTGGTTCCTATCTCCAAGCCTCAACTACCCCATGTGGACAGTGGGCCCCCTTCTCGCCTCTCCTATGTTATTGAGAGGCCTAAGGAGTTCATACCAATAAGGGGACCTGGAGACAGGGTCAGGCAGCCAGCCAAGACCTCCACCTGCCACTCACCTGCGGGGCGGTGCATCTTCTTTGCAGCGTCTGACTATGGAGTCATTTCCCGGGGGCTCTGCGGTGATTGACATGATGCTGCTGCGGCTCCGATGGGGTTGCTGTGAACACCGCACAGCTGTGTTACGGGATATTTATCTGTGATGCCTCCGCGGGCATAAATATTATATAGACGGGAACTAAATTTAACTTGGGATATTCCCACCCCGACTTGGGGCGGGCAGCAGGGGCTGAGCTAGCTGGTCCTCAGCCTGACCTTGGCTGGAGGAGACTAGGCTCAGCCCTGGGGCAGTCAGTGTAGCTTTGAGGACAGCTGCTTCCACAGCTGCTCGCCAGGAGAAGCAGACGAGAACCGCTGAGCTGGGGAAGCAGAGCCGAGGCCTCGTGACCTGGCACTGTCTGGACTCTGTGACCCCCCCCCAGCTCCAGGTATCCGCAGGCTCTGCTTTGGATATGGTGGGCGTGGAGAGGGTTGCTTTGCAAGGCAAGGAGGGGAGAGACGGGGTACTGGACTAGTACCTTGAATTTTTGGCAAGTGAGCTGATACCTGACCATAGTACATTCATTACCAAATTTCTACCTCCCTCAGGTTCTGATTTGAGAAGCTGAGCTGACATTTTTCCCAGGGCACCCCTCAGGCTTAGAATTTCTAATATTGTGCCTTCTGCAGGGGACAAATAGATAGTAGGATGTAACTGAAGGTTGGGATCCTGTCTAGCTCTAGCTCTATGGAGGAGTGGGTGTACTCCCTCCCTTTCCTGCAGCTCCAGCGACCTCTGCCCCCGCCCAAAGCTTCCCAGGACAGTGGCCCCGGGTTGCCTGGGGCTGTGAAGTTGCAGAATTGACGCTGCTTGCCACCTCCCCTTAGGAGGCTCCTCCTCCCAGCAAGTGTTAAATTGGGGAAGGGAGGCAGCAAGAAGGTGTGAATATATTGCCGGGCTTGGGAAAGGGAAACTTCTTTAAATAAACATCAGTGAGGCCCCAGGCTCAGCCCGGGGACTCGGAGGGTGTGCAAGTGGAGTGGGAATTATGGCAGCTCACCATCTTGGAGAAAGAGCTGGTGACAGGCAGGGAGCGGGAGGAACTGGGGCTGCCGTCTGTGAGATCCTCTTCGCGCCCCTTGACTGTCCTCATCAGAGCAGCAGGAGACAGGGAGAAGCCGGTACAGAAGACAGACGGGGGAGAGGAGGGAGTGAGAGGGAAGTTAAAACCTCTACCAGGAGTTCTCCTGACATGAGGGGGTGCAAGCAAGTCAGGAGTTTGCTCTGCCCTCTGTGGCAACCTGGGGAGTAATAGCAGTAAAACCTCCACTTCTCATTCTCCTGCAGGAGGCGTATTTTTTTTCCAGTATAATCAGTATAATACATTCTGTTCCAAATCAGGTTGGCCAATGGTGGCTCCAGTCAAGACTAAACTATGTCTCTAAACTATGGCAGGACTCACAGAGGGTCGTCCCCGCCCCCCATGAGGAAGCACTGGGTAGACAGGAAGAATTCATATCCATTTCCCCATCATCAAAACTGGTCCCACCTTTCCCTGCTCAACAAGGTAGGCTGATGGCAGAGCACAGCAAAAGAGGGGCAAGCTGGTGACTTCCTGAGCAAAGCCTTCCTTCTTGTCCCTTGCTCTTCAGGCCATTTGTGTGACGGACCTGCCACCTACATTCTTCTACCTGTACCCTGAGGTGCCTAGACCTGTAAGTGTGCCCAGCCACACAGACACAGGTGTCCATTATGTATGTATGATGAGGGAAGCCTTGCATTACACATGAACCCCTAGATCCTCACACTTAGGCGGCCTGTCAGGCCCCATGAACAGCCATGAAAAGCACATCCCCTGGTCTTTCAGCATCCTTTCCTTTTCTTTTTTTTTTGGAGGGGGGTTATCTTCATTCCACAGGCCCCAGGACCTTTGTACACCACATTTGGATAGAGAATGTCATGGAGGTACCTAATGTAGCTGCAAGGGAGCTCGACCAGATGCCAGTTAGAATTTAGGTCTGGAATATTCTTGCCTACCCTCCTTAAAGTTATTTTCCAGTATATAGCCCGAGTTTCATTTGTCTTGCAAACTGTCCCTAGACAGTCACCATACCTAGAGCTGACATGAGGCTGAGAGGAACCTTGGAGACTGTATGTATGCCTTGGAGAGTCAGGAGTTTGTGACTGAACTGGTGGCCTCTGGGCACTGCCAGCCAAAATCTCAGATAAGGAAGGTCAAAAGTCCCTTTACTGATAAGCTCAGTTCAGGAGTTAGGGAGATGGCACGGTAGAGAAACTAGGTAATGCTTACTGTGTGACTATGAGGACCTGAGCTTGGATCTCCAGCGTCCATGTTAATGCTCTGGGGTTGTGGCAGCCAGCTTGTAATTCTGGAGCTCAGTAGAGACAAGCTGGAACCTGGCTAGCCAGATCACCCTTGTCCATGAGCTCTGAGTTCAGTTGAGGGACCCTACCTCAATGAATAAAGTTGAGGAGCGATTGAGGAAGACTCCCAAGTTAGCCAGGGGTCTCTGTAAACACACAGACACAACCCCACACGTGCATGTGCTCACATAGGGACAAGCATACACACACAGGCATCACACAAGAACTCATGCCAGAAAAAGAAAACAAAATCAATTAAAGAAGCTCTGTTTGGCCAAGAGGGTCACAGAGCAATGCAGTGCTGGACGGAGCACCGCACATTTTGAATGATGGTGAGCAGAAGTTACCGAATGATTGACACTTGCCACCCTGATACCCCGGAGGCCTCGCCCAGGTTGAGCTTGCAGGGTTGGTCACTGCAGCAGGAGAAGCAGATGGGAAGAGACAGGAAGAGTGACAGATGAGGAAGGGCAGAAAGGGCAGCCCACTAACCTTGAAACTCAGATGCTTGCTTCATGCTTATGGGGGATTTGGCTCTCTGCAGCTGAAAGAGAGGGGAGGGGAAGACATTGAGATGGAGGACACAAATCATACAGGGCTCTAGATGCACGTCACTGCAGCTAAGAGAAAAATAAAACAAACTGCCTGATCCACAGCTGCCTGGCTTGGCCCATACATTTGACGCCAATCTGTTGTAGTTTGGACAAGATGTGGCCTCTACCCCCAGGCCTGGATCAGCCAACTGCTGGTCCAGATGAGTCCCCTCCAAGGGAGCCCCTGAACATGGCTCTAAGCTACTGAGGCACGGGAGCCCTGAATGCCAAGATGACACATGAGCAGGGTACTTCCATCAGAGGCTGGGCTCTAGAGAAGCTGCTTGTCACTTTTGGTCCCATGTGTGACCTGGTCTCATTAGCACAGAGAGGCAAGGATAATTAATTAGGTTCTGATGAGGTGGGTTCTATCCCTGTAACTCTACTATCCACTCACCTACCAATACATCATCCATATATGCATGAAAATATCCATTAATCCACACATCTGTTCACCATCCATCTGTCTAGCCATCCATTTATCCACCTATCATTCATCTATCCATGTAACTACCCATTCATTTACATAGGCACCCATCATCCATCCATCCATCCTCCACTCATGTAACCATACATTCATCCACATAGCCATCTATCATCCATCCTCTTACCCGTTAATCCATCTACCACCCATCAATTCATCTATTAATCTCTCATCCATCCATGTAACAATCTATCCATCCATCTATCCATCCACCCATCCATCCACACATTCATCTGTCATCCATTCCCCAATCTATCCATCCATCCATGTAATGATCCATCCATTTACACATTCACGCGTTATCCATGTACCCATCCACCCATCCATCAATCTGCCATCTATCCGTGTAACTATCCAACCACCCGTCCTCCCATCTGCCCATACAGCCATCATCCCTTCTGTCCATGTGATCATGCATTCATCAATCCACCCATCCACCCACTCACTCATCCATCAGTCCACCATCCATTCTTCTAACTATCCATCCATATACCCAGCCCTCCATTGTCCACCATCCTCTCCATCCATGTAATCAATCATCATTAATCCATCCATTCACCAATCCCTTCATCCTCCCACTCACCCATCCCTTCATCCTCCTACTACCCAACCTTCCATGAATGCATGCATTTATCCACTGATGTAACCCACCCCACCTTCCCATTCACCCACCCACTAACTCAAGAACTTCCTCAGAGCCAGCCATATGACATGGATCTCCCTGGGCGCCAACCAAAGTGACAGGGTTCCTGCTGTGATGTCAGCTCTCAACAGGGGGCCTAGGTGAGAAATCTGAAGATAGTTCTCTCACACACATTTCTTTTTTTTTTTTTTTTTTTTTCGAGACAGAGTTTCTCTGTGTATCGTTGGCTGTCCTGGACTCACTTTGTAGACCAGGCTGGCCTCGAACTCACAAAGATCCGCCTGCCTCTGCCTCCCAAGTGCTGGGATTAAAGGCGTGCGCCACCACCGCCCGGCTCTCACACACATTTCTAAACAAGTGAACACCCACAAGCAGGCATGATGACTGTCCAGGGCTGTAACAGGTCAAGTCACACCCAAGCAGAGTCAGGTGCTTTCTCCTCCACAACCTGCATGGGTCTCCCATGCCACTGTCTGCCTCCCATTCCTGTCCCTGGGTACCTGGATGCCCTTTAGGTTCATCCGGCGCCGGGGTGGGTGGTAGGGCAGAAAGTACTTGTTGTCTTCGGGGGACTCTTCTGAAGTTGAAGAATCATCAGCTTCTTGGCCATTGGTCCTGGGGCTGGTGTCTCCAAGGTTCTGTGAGATGATGGTGGCTGGAAGGTGCCTAGGTAGACTCTGAATACAAAGGGATGAACATGAAGGAAAGCTGATAGTAAGCATAAGACACATTGGCTAGTGGTACCATTTTTTACCCTTGGGTACCCAAGCTTGACACTCAGTCTGGGCTGCTCTCTTCTGATTCCCTGAATATCCACCTGGATGTCATGGCTCGTCAGCACACCTTGACCGAAGTCTGTCCTTCCTTTCTACCTCTCTTGCTTCCCAGACTAACAGACAGCTGGGGCCATCACTTGCTGGCCACCTGCTGGCCACAGCTGCCTCTTGGTCTTGGCTCTTGCCATCTCTGGGGTTAGACAGCCATCTGTGCCACTCCTTGCCCAATACGGTTCATTTAGACATCTAGAGGTTACTTGTCGAGGATTCCTGTGTCTAGTGCTGGGCTGAACTGTAGAGGGGCCTGTGTGGGGCTCATACAAATTACAAATGGTCATGTTCACAGGATGAGATTACAGCACAAGGGCTCCTGAGTTTCACTGCAGGGGCCAGAAAAGGTCTCCTTGAGGAGGGGGCATGTTGGAAAGACGTGAAGCTGAGTGGCACTTGTGGCCAGGGAAAGTCAGGCTAGGGGCCGCCCAGGTGGGCCTTGTGGCCTCCAGAACTACCGAAGTGAGGAGTCTTTCTGGAACTCTAAGAGGAAGGGTTGCTCTATGGGTTTCATGATGCCCTTGAACTTGAAATATACAACACAGTTCATACACCATGACTTTGCCTGTGCCCAGCTGCTGATTCTGTATTCCCTTTCTTTAAAAAAGGAGGACGTAATTGCATAGTACTTCCCATCAGGGTAGTTCCTATGCTGTGTGTGTATGTGTGTGTGTGTGCATGTGCATGTATAATGTTTGTGCATGCATAAGTGTGTGGAGGCTGGAGGACAACCTTTGGGGTCACTATTCAGATGCCAAACCCCTTTTGTTATTGAGACAGTCTTTCACCAAACCTGGAACTCACCCAACAGCACAGACTGGCTGGGCAGTGGGCCCCAGGGATCTGCATGTTTCTACCTTCCCTGGACAGGGATTACAGGCAAGCACCACCGTTCTTGGCCTTTAAACAAAAATCTGTTTTCTGGGGACTGAACTCAGCTCCTCATGCCTGTCTGGTGAGCACTTTACCCAGCTTATGCTGTGGTATTTTTATGGGACTGCACAGCCACTGCTTGGGATATAGTCCGGGAGACCCTTGGCTACAGCAATCACATGTCACCCGAAGGGATGGCAGCAGTGTTCCTTCATTTCTAGGTGTCATGGGAGCTCCTGGGGGACACAGTCTGTACCTGCCTCACTGTCTACTAATTAGTGTCCACCCATGGGCACCTGAGACTTTAACAAGCGCAGGGTATCTTAACCCTGATGACCTTCCGCGCATTACCAGGGAGTGCCAAGGGAAGGCTCACTGCAAAGAGGCACAGAAAGTTACAAAAGTGACCTGAGTCACTCAGCCAGGAGATGGCCAGCCCAGAATGTCACTGAAACTCTTAACTTTGATGGAGCTAGTTTTGTCCTTCCTGGGACTGGTTCCAGGGATGGAATTGAGGTCACCAATCTGTGCACAAGCATATGTGTGTTCATGCATGTGTAACACACACACATACATACACACACACACACACACATACACATGAGTTAGGGGTTGCAGGGGACACAAGGGTGACAGGTGTGAGATACAGTTGCTCTGGCCAGCCATCAGCAGGGATAAGAAGAACACCCTGCTGTGGGTGTGGGGGCATGGTTGGCTAAGCCTACCTGGTCGAGGCTACCGCTGTCCTTGGACAGGCGGCGGAGCTTGCTCTCCAGGTTGACAATGCAGGCCTCTCTCCGCACCATCTCAATTCGCATCTCATCATTCTTCTCCTCCAGCTCGCGGATCTGTTTCCGGTACTTGTCCTTCTCGATTAAGCACTGTGAATACTGAGTCTGCGCCTCATCTCGGGAGTGGAAGGCCTGCCAAGGAAGAGCTATGCATCCACCCAAAGCAAACTAAAGTATGGTTGGAGATATGCATCATCCCTAGTTCAGGCAGCCATGGGATCCACTGTGCACTGCTTTTTTTTTTTCCTCCTGAGATATTGTAGCTTGAACCCAGGACCTTGTGCATAATAGATATGCTCTGCCATTGAACCATACCCCAGTCCCTCACTGGGGGATTCTAGGCAGGTGCTCTACCACTGAGCCACACC
>CAJQZJ010032807.1:1026104-1044313 GCA_907164525.1 Lophiomys imhausi
CAGGTGCTCTACCACTGAGCCACACCCCAGCCCCTCACTGGGGGATTTTAGGCAGGGGCTCTACCACTGAGCTCTATTATCATCCCTCTTTAAACTTTCAAAATTTTAGACAATATCTCACTAAGTTGCCCTGGTTGCCCCTGAACAACTCTGTAATCATAGGGAGGCCCCAATCGTGCAATCTTCTAGCCTCAGCCTCCCAAGTAGCTGGGATGACAGACCTGCACCACTAGACCTGGTTTCATATAGTGTCAACCTCTGCCAAGAGGGTTGTAGCCACTCCTACTTTATATTTGGAGGCTGTGTAGTGCTAAGGCTGATGTGCACTGTCTGTGACCCTGTAGCTAGGAAGCTGGGTGTTCATCCTCTATCAGGTGTACTCACCCTGCCCTGCCTAGCCCTCACCATGTAAGATGACACTTCTCACCTGGATGATGGACTGCAGTTCTTGAATCTTGGTCTTCAGCATCTCATTCTCTCGCTCCAATTCCAGGACCTGCTCCTTCTTGGGCCGGTTCTCAATGTCATTCTTAAGCTTCAGGGACTGATTTCTCTCCAGCTTACATTCCTCCTCCATCTTGTTCAATCTGTGCTTGAGTTGGTCGATCTGAAAATACCCACATTAGCAGAGAGAGGTGAGGATGGCTGGCAAGTGTTGGGAAGAGCACCGAGGAGCTGGCTTGCTTGGCAAAGTGCTTGTTGTCTGAGCATTAGGACCTGAGTTTGAATCTGCAGTGCCCACATCACAAAAAACAAACAAACAAACAAACAAAAAAAAACTGGGCATGGTGGTGTGTGCCTATAATCCAAGCTCTGGGAAGGTAGAGACAGCCAGTAGGTAGAGACTGACCAGTCAGAATATCTTATTAGGTGAGCTGCAGGCCAGTGAGAGCCTGTCTCAAAATACAAGGTAACTGGTGCCTAAGAAAAGACAGCTGAAGTTGTGCTGTGGTCTTCATGCACACACTTGCATACATTCCCCAATATATGCAATGCCCCCAATATTTAAACAAACATCTCTCCATCCATCCATCTATTCATCCATCTGTCCATCCATCCATCCATCCATCCATCCATCCATCCATCTGTCCTTCTGTCCATCCACTTGTCCACCCGTCTGTCCATCCATCCATCTACTGGAGCATAATTTAGAATAAAGTTCTCATAAAGAAACTACTAAGTCTGCAGTCAACTGCTACAGTCTGGTGTTTCCAACTCCTAAGTAAACAGCCCCGAGGCTCCTCCTTCTTGATCCTTATAAAACAGTTGCTATTCAGCCTCTTTGAAGTTCAGCCAAGAAAGTGGTTTGAGGCTGTGTCCAGACTTCCAGTCCCACGCACTTGTGAGACTTACTTGCTAAAGATTTATGGTGTTATCTCAGCAATCTTAGGGCACAGATAACAATTACCTTATCATCTTGCACAAATGAGAAAAAACCCAACAACAACAACAACAACAACAAAACAAAAAGCAAATGAACAAACAACCCATAAACCCTGAGGCCATAGCCAATAAGGCCATAAAGTAGAAATCTGAACTCTGAAAGACAGAACTTCCTGAAAAAATTTATTTATTTTATGGGTGTGAGTATTGTGTTTTGTCTGTGTGTGCGACTGCATCACACATGTGCCAGGTGCTCATGAAGGCCAGAAGAAGGCATCAGTATTCTGAAACTGGAGTTACAGATGGCTGTGAGCTGTTATGTGATGGGCGCTGGGAACTGAACCCAGGTCCTTTGAAAGAGCACCAAGTGCTCTTCACCACTGAACCATCTCTCCAGCCCACCTCTTATTTCTGAGGCAAGGTTTAGTTGTATAACCCAGGCCGGCCTCAGATTTATTATATAGCCAATGCTGGCCTTGAACCTGTGATTCTCCTGCCTCATTCTCTGTTATGTTGGGCGTGTAAGCATGCACCCTTCAGGACTGGCTTCTTGCTCTTAACTGAGATGAAGACTCAATCCACCTGAATTCCCACAGCCGTTTACTGACTGGTCCACTTCATTAAATTGTATGTGACCCGAGCAGAACTCAGTTACTTATCCCCACGTCCCCCTGCAGTGCTTAGCATAGCCTCTTACTCATGGCAGGTGCTTAATAAATATCCCAAGAGTCTGCTTCCCACCCTGCAGCCAGAGCAAGCCTCCCGAGAGATAAATCAGCTGTCATTTCCCAACTCGCAATCTGTCAATGGCTTCCCATCATCGGGAGAATAAATCCTGGAGTTCTCACTGTGCCCCTGTGATCTGGACCCACACCATATCTCCCTCCTTTTGTGCCATGCTCATGTGACTCCAGGCTCACTGTTTCTCCAGCCATCTAAGAGGACAGAAAGAGCCAAGAGGCCCCTACTTGGTTTTTGTTTGTTGGTTTGTTTTGTTTTACATTTCTGCCCCTGGCTTGCATGCTTTGCTTTCTCACTCTTATTTTTATGTATTGAACTTTTATTTACTATTAAATAATATTATATTAAATATATTAAAGAATAATATTTAATTATTAAAAGACTTTCTAGCATATATTAATTATACATGACAATGGGTTTTATTCTGACATTTTCACATATGCACACCTTTTATTTTTGGTTGTGAGCCCAGCCTCTAATGGCTGAGCCATCTCTCCAGCCCTGTACACCTTTTATTAATTTTTTAAAAATCATATTCACCTTATTAACTTCTCTTGTCCCTTCCCACTCTTGTTGATCCTCTTTTTCTTACCAAATAGTTTCCCCCACCTTTGGGAGGACCCAGTGAGTTTCATTAGGGTTGCAAAGGTGAAGGGTTATTGACAGGGATACTAACAACTTACTACTGGCTACACCACTGAAGAAAATGTCTCCCCCTCCTTCAGTAGCCCTGAATTATTTACAGAATCTTAGGGTGGACTGAGGGAACAGAGGCCTTTCCCCACTTCCATGGCAAGATGTCATTGGGCCCAATCATGTGTATTTAATCACAGCTGCTGGGAGTTCAAGAGTGCATTGGCCAGGTAATGTCTGAAAGACAGCACTTCACAACCTCTGCTCTTCCTTCTTTCTGGCCCATTTCCTGTGGTGCTCCCTGTGCCTTTGGGGGGAGCACTGAACGGCACCCCTCCCTCTCTCCTCATTCTTCATCCTCCTTTTTACATCTAGACAGGGTTTTGTTATGAGCATGGGCTGAGCTGTCATGAAGATGTGTAATCCTCCTGCCTCAGCTTTCTGAGCACTAGGACTACATGTGTAAACTTCCTTGCATGACTTTATCTTCTATTCTTGATACATCTCAAATAATCAGGTGGATTATCTTGGACTTCCACGGAGGCAGCTTAGTCTTAAGGTTCATACACCTGGAACACAGCTAGGAATATGGTGGTCATCAATAAACCAAAGGAAAGGTGAGGACAACACAGCACAGGGCTGTAATCCCCAGAATTTAAGAGGCTGAGGCAGGAGGATTGTGGGTTCAAGACCAGCCTGGGCTACATAGTAAAACCCTGTCTCAGAAAAACAAAACCAAACAGATAAACAAAAAATTGAAATGAAGCAAACCTTCCTCTTTTCCACTTAGGTAAATTCATTAAATAAGTCAATCATTTGACTAGTGGTTGCTCCCTGCTGAAAATACTGATTATCTCATGTGCCAGCAACCACACTGAGCTCTGCGAATACAGGCTCTCAGTAGTTTTCGCGTATCCAATAGGTATTATCCATTTTTTCAACTAAGTTTTATGATCATCACATTATGGGCCCTGGGTCTCCCACATCTGCTCATGCACCTTCAGCCCTAAGCCTCCAATGTCTCCTCTCTTTCCTGGCACAGGGTCTGTGTGCATGTGTCTGTATGTGTGCAGAGTGGATCTAGGTTCCCTAACTTCCTGGGAGCCTTTGTGCAGGAGCCTGCACACGTGCAGGGTAGATACAGGCCCATCAACCACCCACCAGCGTGCATGGGTCTGCACATGCGCAGAGTGGATCTAGGTGGATGAATCCAGCTACTTGAAATGTGCTGGTGTACGCTGGCTCTAGAGCCCTTTGCAGGGCCTGTCCTCTCCGCCCTCTGTCTCCTCTCATTTGTCTGGGGCATAAAGCTGGGGGAAGACTGTGTGGCATATCTGCATGTGCCCCCCTAGGGGTATTGAGCCCCTAGGACATTTCTTTCCCCTTCCTTCTGTTCAGTTGGAGCCCAGGCTTCTCACCTCAAGTTGGAGGTCGCGGCTCCTCATCACCGCCATGTTTTTCTCCTCACTGAGCTGGGCATAGCGCATGGCTATGTTGTAGTTGTCGTCCTTAACCTTGACCAGCTCATCATTGTAGCTGTCCCGCTCCTCCTTCATCTTGTGGTACCGGTCCTGAAAGGTCAGCAGCTCCACCCGCGTCAGGGTCAGCTGCTTCTTCTCATCCTCCAGCTGCCGGGACTTGGCCAGCAGCTCACAGCGCTGAAGGTCCTTGGCTTTCACCTGCTGCTGCAGCTTGATGACCTCGTTCATCAGGAAGTGCGTGAGGCCCTCATGACCCTCCTCCACTGTGGAGAGGGGTTCCCAGTCAGATGTGAGGCGTGGGGCAGTGGTGGTGGCATTTATTCACTCATGCTCACTGTGATATTGCCAAATGGAGGAATCTGGAATCACCTAGGAGGCAAACCTCTGGACACGCCTGTGGGGGATTATCTAGATGAGGTAGACTGAGGTGCAAAGACACATCCTAACTATGGCCTGTACCATTACAAGGTCGGGGGTCCTCGTTACAAGGTCCTGGACTGAATAAAGAGGAAAAAGTGAGCTGAACACTGGCATTCATCTCTCTCTGCTTCCTAATTGTGGACACAATATGATTGGCTACCTCAAGCTCCTGCTACTATGCCCTCCCCACTATGATAGATTTGTATCCTCAAAAGGAGATCAAGGGGATACAAATTGGAAAGGAAGAAGTCAACGTATCCCTATTCAAAGATGATATGATAGCATTCATAAGTGATCCCCAAAATTTTACCAGAGAACTCCTACAGCTGATAAACACCTTCACCAAAGTAGCTGGATACAAAATCAACTAAAAAAAAAAAATCAGTAGTCCTCCTTTACACAAATGATAAACGAGATGAGAACGAAATTAGGGAAACAATATCTTGGTGTAACTCTAAGCAAGCAAGTGAAAGACCTGTATGAAAAAAACTTCAAGTCCCTGAAGAAAGAATATCAGAAGATGGAAAGATCTACTATGTTCATAGATCAGTAGGAGTAACATAGTAAAAATGGACATCTTACCAAAAGCAATCTACAGATTCAATGCAACTCTCATCAAAATCCTGACACAATTCTTTGCGGACCTTGAAAGAACAATTCTAAATTTCATATGGAAAAACAAAAAACCCAGGATAGCAAAAACAATTCTGTACAATAAAAGAATCTCTGCAGGTATCACCATCCCTGACTTCAAGCTGTACTACAAACCAATAGTAATAAAAACCGCCTGGTACTGGCATAAAAATAGACAGGTTGCTCAATGGAATTGAATTGAAGACCCAGAAATAAACCCAAACACCTATGGAAACTTGATTTTTGACAAAGATGCCAAACAATGGAAAAAGATAGCATCTTCAACAAATGGTGTTGGTCTAACTGGATGTCTACATGTAGAAGAATCCAGACAGATCCATATTTATCACCCTGGACAAAACTCAGGTCCAAGTGGATCAAAGACCTCAACATAAAAATGGATACACTAAATCTAATAGAAGAGAATGTGGGGAAAAGTCTTGAACTCATTGGCACAGGACACAACTTCCTGAACAGAACACAAATAGCTCAGGCACTAAGATCAACAATTAATAAATGGGACCTCATGAAACTGAAAAGCTTCTGTAAGGCCATGGACAGTGTCAGTAGAACAAATCGACAGCTGACAGGTTGGGAAGAGATCCTCATTAACCTCACGTCCAACAGAGGACTAATATCCAAAATATATAAAGAACTCAAGAAATCAAACACCAACAAACCAAATAATCCAATGGAAAAAATGGGGTACAGAGCTAAACTGAGAATTCACTTCAGAGGAGTCTCTAATGACTGAGAAACACTTAGAGAAATGCTCAACATCCCTAGTCATAAGGGAAATGCAAATCAAAATGACCATGAGATTTCCCTTTCCCCTGGTAGCAAAACCACTTACCCACAATGGTAGAGAATCTCCGGGTGGGTTCCTTTCCAGTCACCAGCTTGTAAAGTTCTGGGTAGTAAAACTCTAGGCTCTCCAGGAAGACCACATAGCCCCTTTGCCCCTTGGTGTGAAGAATGTCCAACAGTCGGCCTGGGGGAGAAGTTCAGTCCAACCCATGAGACATGTTTGATAGGATGCTGGTCTCTGTGTCTAATCGTAAATGTATAACCCTCAACAGTTCTAAGAAGACTGTCTTACCATATTCTTGTGTGTGTGTGTGTGTGTGTGTGTGTGTGTGTGTGTGTGTGTGTGTATGCTCATATGTTTGCAGGAGTGGGTATACATGTGTGTAGAGGCCAGAAGACAGTCTTGGGTGCTGATCCTTAGGTATCGTCTTAGTTAAGGTTCCTATTGTTGTGATAAAAATCCCATTCAAAAAAGTTATTTTTTGAGTTTCTGTATGTGTGTATACTGTGTGTATATAGATGTGTGTGTGCGCGTGTGTGTACATGTCTGTGTGTGCATGTGTTTATGTGTTATGTGGACACTATGTGCCATGGTGTGTGTGTGTAGGTCAGAAGAAAACCTCAAGTGTTAGTCCTTGCCTTCCACCTTCCTTGAGATAGATTCTCTTGTTTGTCACTGAGAATGCCAGGCTAGTCATTCTGTTAGCTTCTAGGGATTCTCCTGGATCCATCTCTCCTCTCCTTGAAGAAAACTGACTCTCCCTTTCTTAGAAAACATCAACTACCAACAGCTCCTCATCTAGGGATGAGATTTCATGAGGAATTCATGAGACCCTCTCCTACTCTGGCTGGTATTTTGGCTGGCTTCATCTTGTGTGGATCTTGTGTATCCAGTTACAGCTACCATGAATTCTTGTGTGTGAAGGCCCTGTCATAACTGACAAATAATGTTTTTTTTTTTTGCCCCAGATATCTATTACCCCTGACTCTTAAATTCTTTCTACTCCCTCTTTCTTGATGATCCCTGAGCCTTGTGTGTGTGTATGTGTGATATAAATGTCCCACTTAGACAACAGGGTGGGGGAGTGCAATAACTGTTTCAGACACCTGGCCCCTTGATTCATGGCCTTTGACTGACCTACAGTGTGGCCAGGGAGCCCAGCCTCTACCTTCCTAGTACTAGTATCAAAGCATGAGCTACCACACCCAAAGTCTCACCTTGTTCTCTCATTTCTGATTATAGCATGGAGAATGGAAAATGCAAAACAAAGAGCTAGGCCCTCATACAAGTCCCATGAGTGTTACCAGTGTGTTAATAAATTAATACAACCTGGATAGGTGGTATTATGTCAGAGAGAGCACCATGAACCAGCAGTTTCAAAGATCTACTAGTACTAAAATGAAGCACAAAGGGTCTGGGCACGTGGCTCAGTGGTAGAGCAATCGCTTTGCATGTACAAGGCCCTGTGTTTGATCCCTCAGTACCACAAAAGGCAAAAAACCAAATGCACAAAGCCAGGCAATAAAACTGACCAAGAAGGCACTAGCTCTTCTGTGGTTGGAGAAGACTGGGAGTCAATGGGATAACAATCGCCTGCCTCCTTGGGATTCGGTGCAGGAAGGCAAACATCTGCATGCTGTGGTTTGAATGTGAAATGTCTTCCAAAGGCTCGCATGTTTGAACTCTTGGTCCTCAGCTGGTGGCATTGTTTGGGAATGTGTGAGCCTTTAGGAGGTGGAGTCTTGCTAGAGGAAGTCAGTCACTGGAGGAGGGCCTGGAGGTTTTTAAGCCAGGTCCCATTTCCTGCTTATGTTTAGCTTCCTGTGTGTGCGTTCTGTGTGAGCAGCCTTGATGAATTGAGTCGCTTCAGACTGTGAGTCAAAACGAACCTTCTACTCCCTTAAGTTGCTTCTCCTCAGGTATTTTGTCATAACAATGAGAAAGGTAACTCATACACGTGGAAAGCTGGGAAAGTAACAAGAAAGGGCCATGGATCTGTTTCTTGGGACTCTTACACATCCTGGAGACATCTTTGTGTGGAATCCTTCCTGCTTTGTAGCATCCATCCTACTTGGTGCAGTTTGGTTTCTTTTTGTCCTCCCAAAGGTTTGTGTGTGGGGAGCTTGGTCCTTAATTCTAGAGAAGATATTTGGTGGTGGGACCTTTAAGAGATGGGGCCCAGTGGAGGATTCCAGAGTGGTTCAGGGCTGTGCTCCTGGAAAGTCCCACTGATGTCCTGGTGATGTCATCTTTTCCTCACCCATGTGCCTCTGCTAATCATATGACACAAATAAGAGGCCTTTCACCAGACCTGACTCTGAACTAAGCTAAACACACTTTTTTTTTCTTTATAAACTGTCCTGCCTCAGGTTTTTGTTATATCAACAAATACAAGGGCTAAGATACTACTGATTTATCTTACTGTTTACACTTCATGGTCTTTCTTTAAATATTTTCACATATCACTTCCCTTGAGGTTCCTAACACTCCACTGTTTCCCCTGGGACGGAAAGGATCAATTTCGTCGTGCGTCAATCTTGACTGTTTAGTTTAGGTTGCCTGGAGCACTGTGTTGAAAAGGATTCCAAAGTGGCATCCAAGCTCGGTGGGAAAGCATGCTGTGCTTAATTAAGGCCGGCTTCCATGGATGCAAGAGACAGTGGAAACATGCCGACTTCTTGTCATGGGCTGTGCTGTGGGATGGGGATTTCCAAACCTTTCCAACTGTGATCCGAAGAAAGAAAAACATTGTGTAGTGTGACCCAGTGGCCAACACAGAGATGAATACACAGACACCGGTACATGAAAAACCGCAATAAAGTTGAGCAAGCCTTGTGAACCATTAGAAAGCCTGGGGATTTCTTCTTAGAATAGTCTATTATATATATATATATATACCTTTGTGGTGCTGGAGATGGACACCAGGGCCTTGTGCATACTAGGCAAACACTCTACTATTGAGCCACACCCCAGCCCCTCACTGGGGGACTCTAGGGAGATGCTCTACCACTGAGCCACACCCTAGTCCCTCACTGGGGGATTCTAGGTAGGCATTGTACCACACAGCTACGTCTCCCAGCAAAACAGCATTTTAAAACATTACATAAACCAGACCACAAAGAGACCCCATTCCAATAAAATACATCTCTCAAATATTAAAATAATTTTGTAACTTGATACTAAATGGATTTCTTCATTAATGTATTAACGACAAGCTTTCTTGACAGGTCTAATACTGCTGTAGGTTCTAGGCAGGGCTGAGTGAAAATAGCACGTGAAGGCACGTGCAGGGCTGTGACATGATACAGACCTCATTGTTGGTTTTACTGTTGACAAAGTCACAGGTGTTACTTCCTAATCAGTAGTGTGATCTGTCGCCTGCTGACATTCATAGTGTTAAGGCAACGCTAAATGCCAGTGTGGGTTTGCAAAAGCAAAACATGGACCCTCCCGTTGAAGTTCAAGGGAGTGAGTTCTGCCCACACAGAGCTTAGGCAGGGCAGGGCATGGTCCATTGTGATGCTGTTTCCCCCAGGTGTAACATTCCATCTCGGATAGAGGACCAGGGATGCTCAGGTGAAGAAGTGCCAAGACTTGGGCGTCATGAAGTTCAAGAGATTTGCAGGGCCTCTCCCAGAGGTTTCATAGCCAGTGATAATTGCTGGGGGTGGAGTGTGTGTGTGTGGCGGGGGAAGACTCTTTGGCGGAGATGCCTGCAAGTTGTCCAGGGAGCTCCAGGGGCACAGCTTTTGAGAGTCTGTCACCTGAATTGGGGTGGGACTTCTGTGCTGAGGCTGCCAGAGTCAGCTATGGTCCTGTGAGGGACGCCTCACCTAGGCTCTTGTGTGGGACCCGTTACCCAGGCTTCTGCAGAGAGCCCATAATCAGGCTCCTTTGAGAAGACCTTCATTCGTCCTGTAAGGACCCTTTACCCATGTAAGCAACCTCTCACTCACACTCCTGAAAGGGCTGCCCCCGCCCATGCCCATCAAAGGGACCTTTCGCCTTCATCCCTGTAAAGAATACCATCGATGCTCGCGTTCCCCCTCACGCATGCGCCTGTAAGTAACCCTGATAAGTAACTCATGGGCTCCCTGAGATAGACTTGGTGTGGGCTTGGTCTGATGTCGGTGCCTACCTGGGGTGAGCAGACATTCGTTCAGGCCTCACTAGGAAAAGCCAAGTAACACAGCATCCCCGGAACTAACCAGACCGGCCATGGGCGGTCCACTCATTTTCCTTCCCTGCCTGGGTTACCTGCCCGGTTGATCTTGGAGGGCAGCATGGGCGCGTTGAGCACCTCGTCTTCGTCTTGCTCGTCGATGACCTTGCACTGGCGCAGGTAGGGGGTTAGCTTGGCAGGGTTGATGTAGCGGCTCAGCATGTGCCGGTTGCGCTCCACGTTGTCCCACAGGGCTTCCTCCTCATCCTTCAGCGTCTCCATGTAGTCATCCATAGCTGGCCCTCCCCCTGTGAGGCACACACACCAAAAAGGTTAATAAAAAAGCCTCTATGAAGCAATGCTGTAAAACGTTCAGGGCTGATGGCTGGAATATATCGCTGAACTAAAAAAAAAAAAGAAAAAAAAAAGAAAGTATAGCAGAAGAAAGTGCTTAGGACAAACTGCCTTTTACCTGGGAAGAAGGGGATGGGGACGTAAATACGCATATAAGTTTTCTTTCATGCTAAGCACAAAACAATAGAAAGATGAGCTGTAAGATTTTAAAGGATGGTTTATAAGGGAGAGAGGGGAAGTTCTGTTGTTGTAGTATGCTTTTCCTATGCAGGTTTTATCTTACTAAGAATCTATCTTTCTCCAAACAATATTTATATAACACCATTTGATTTCAAGTCCTACACAAATGATGCTAAACTGTCTATAACCCTTTCAATATCACTTTTTTTCCTCTGCATTTTTTTTTTCTCGAGACAGGGTTTCTCTGTGTAACAGAGCCCTGGCTGTCCTGGGCTCGCTTTGTAAACCAGGCTGGCCTCAAACTCACAGAGATCCACCTTCCTCTGCCTTCGTGGGGGTTGAGATACAACTCAAACACCATAAATTTGTTCATTTGAATTCAATGACAAAATATTTATTTATTATTTATGTGTGCCTGCATGAATTCATGTGCACCTTGTGCGTGTAGGTGCTCATGGAAGCCAGAAGAGGGTGTCAGATCTCCTGGGACTAGAATTATAGTTGCTTGTGAACTGCTGATTTGGGAGCTCAGAACTGAACCTGTGTCCTCTGCAAGAGCAGTAAGTGCCCTTAGCTGCTGAGCTGTGTCTTCAGCCTAAATGACTTTTAAATATACTCTGATGTTCATTTATCATAATGGCCTAAGATTTTTAGGGTAATTTGTATCTAAAAGATATCTCATACCTATTAGTAGTTACTCTTTTGAAGAAAATATTTTTTGGTTAGTTATTGAGTTTCCTGTGTGTGTGTGTGTTGCATATGCACAGACATGTATGTAGGTATGTGCACTTGTGTGCACAAAAGGAAGCCAGAGAACATCAGGCATCCTGTTAATCTCTGCTTTACTCCTTTGAGACAGGGTCTCTCACTGAGTCTAGAACCACTAGGTAGACATTCATCAGATCCTAGGGAGCCTTCTGTCTCTGTCCCTACACACTGGAGTTACAGGTGTGATCATCTTGCTTCACTTTTTACATGCATGCCAGAATTTGAACTCAGGTCCTTATGCTTGTGCAGTGGTCCCTCTCCACTGAGCTATCTCCATTAGCAGTCGCTCTTGATTTCTAGAATGTCCTCCCCTGCAGCCACAAATGTGCTTTCTGTCCGTGGTTTTGCCTATGCACAGATTCGAAACATGTAATCTTGTGTGGACAGCTTTTTTTTTTTTTCTCACACTATTCCCAAAATTTGGTCATTCTGAAGCAACTATCAATCTTCCCTCCCTCCTCCTCTTCCTTCCTCCCTGGCTCCCTCTCTTTTCCTTTCAAAACAGCTTTCTTTATTGGGCTATAATTCACGTGTCATATGATTCATCTTTTTAATGTGTACAGTTCAATGGTTCACAAACTGTGTGATTGTCACCACAATCAATTAAAAACATGTTCATTATTTCAAAAAGAAACCCAGCCATTCATTTCCTCCAACACCTACCCGCTCCTGGCAACAACTAATGCACTTTCTGTTTCCATGGCTCCCCAGTTATGTTTCCGTGGCTGTGATAAACTACCCCAACAAGACAACAACTTAGGGCATAAAGGGTTTATGTTGACTCACGATTTCAGCTCACAGTCCATCATTGCGGGGATGACAAAGCAGGGAGTTGAAGCAGCTGATCACATCACATTGGCAGTCGAGAGCAGAGAGACATGAACGTGTGCACGCAAGGGCTTAGCTCACTTTCTCTGCTTGAAGGCAGTTCAGAAACCCAAGCCCAGGGACTGACTCTTCCCGGAACAGTTTATGTAATTTAAACACAGGAGCTCTAGACACACCCACAGTTCAAGCTGATCTAGACAATCCCTCATTGAGACTCTCCTCCCAGAAGATCCTAGACTGTGTTGAGTGATAATCAAATCCATCAACACACACAAACTTGCATTTTCTGTACAACTTCTGTGGCTTGGTCCTTCCCCATGTTGGCACTTCCTCCACAAACTGTCCATCAAGACTGGGGAGTCAAAGGGGGCACTGAGTTTGATCTCCAGAACCCATATAAAGAACTGGGCATAGCAGCATACACTTGCAATCCCAGCTCTGAGGAAGCAAAGACAATGAATCTTTGAGGCTCACTGGACAGCCAGCCTCGACTACTTGGTGTGTTCCAGACCATTGAGAGATCTTGCCTCAAAAAACCCAAGGAGGGCAGTATCTGAAGAATGACGCCAGAGTTGTCCTGTACACACAGGTGAACACACACTCATAGGCAAGTGATTGTTCCTCGTGTTGTTTCACAGTGTGTTTGGCTTTTCGTGAACTGATGGATGTTTGAGTTCTTTCTGCCTTCTTGAGTGAATTAATGGACAATGCTGCTAGAGACATGTGTGAACAGTGTTTGGATATGTATTGTGTGGATACATACTTTTTATTCCCTCGAGTAGATACAGAGAACTGGAAATTCTAAGATGTAAGGAAGTTTCATGTTTTAAGAAATACATTGTGTGTGTATGAGTGCATGTGTATGCTATGTGTGTGTGTGTGTGTGTGTGTGTGTACACACACCCACCACAAATGTGGAGGTCAGAGGAAGATATTAGGTGTCCCGCTCTATCACTCCTTGCTTTCTTGCTTCGGGGCAGGGTCCCTCACTGACCTCACTGGAGGTAGGCTGGTGGTCAGCAAACCCCAGTGATCTTGTTGTGACCTACTTCACAGCACAGCCACAGCTGGCTTTCTATTTGCGTGCTGGGAATTTGAACCCAGGAATGTGGAAACCCACATACTTTCTTATGCACTCATGTTTCAAGTACTCTTACCTACTGAGACATCTCCTCAGACCCAGGATGTGTTACATTTTGAGGACCTGCGACAGTGTATTGCAAAGCAAGGGGTGTCATTTCACGTTGCTGCAAGTGATGCCTGAGGGCCCCCTCCACATTCTCACTGACGCCAGCTCCCCTCCATCTTCTCCGTGATAGCCAATCCCCTCCTTGTGAAATGGCTTCACATTGTGGCTTTGATTTGCATTTTCCTAATGGCTAATGGTGCAGAGTGCCTTTTCAGATGCATATTGGCCATTTGTGTAGAGGAATATCTGTTCAGACCCTTTACCCACTCACGCTAAGATTGGTTATCTTTCTCTGTATTACTGAGTTGCAGGGGTCCAGACTGTCATCACATATCTGACTTGCAAGTATTTTCTCCTTTTCTGTCAATTATCTTTGCACTGTCTATAAGACAATGTAAAATTACACTTGTATGTGTGTGCACACATGTATGTGAGTGAGCCTGTACCGGGGCATGCTTGTGGAGGATACATTGGGAAAGTTGGTTCTCTTTCCACCATGTGGGCCCCTGAGGTTGAACTCAGGTTGCCAGGCATGGTGGCATATGCCTTTAACTGCTGAGCCATCTCTCTGGTCCATAATTTTTGAGTTCAGACGTAGTCCAATTTGTTGACCATTTTCACCTCAGCATTCATAAAACAGCCATTGTCTAACAGAGTGGTTCTCAGCCTTCCTAATGCTGTGACCCTTTAATACAGTTCCTCATGTTGTGGTGATACCATCAACCATAAAATCATTTTGTTGTTACTTCATAACTTGCAATTTTGATGCTGTTATGAATTGTAATGTAAATATCTGATATGCAGGATACCTGATAGGAGATCCTGACCCCAAATGGGTCATGACCCACAGGTTGAGAGCCATTGGTCTAATAGCAAAGCAGTGAAGACTTCCTTTTTTTCTTGTTACTGTTTTATATTTTAGCTTTTAAATCGAGGCTTATGATCTATTTCGTTAACTTTTGTTTGTGGTGTGAGGTAGGGATCTGTTCCTGCTGCTGTGATAAATACCCAGACAAAATCAACTTAAGGGACAAAGGATTTTCTCTGGATCACAGTTGGAATCACATCATTCCAGTATGGGGGGGCAGGCTTGGTGGCAGGAGCAGAGGCCGGCTGGTCACACCATAGCCACAGTCAGGAAGCAAAGAATGAACAGGAAGTGAGGCCAGACTATAAAGCCTCAAAACCCACCTCCAGTTACCCACTTCCTCAATCAAGGCTGCACTTCCTAAATGTTCTACCGCCCCTTTCCAAACAGCCGCTCCAGCTGGAGCCAAGTGTTTAAACCTATGAGCCTGTGGGGGACATTTCACCTTCAAGTCACACAAAGGTCCAATTGCATCCTTCTTCCTCTTCCTCTTCTTCCTCCTTTTCCTTCATCATGAAAACTCTAATTTTGCATATGTGTGTATGACTACATGTGAGTTTGCACATGAGTGCAGGTGCCCATGGAGGCCAGAAGAGGGCATCTGTTTCCTGGAACTAGAGTTATAAGGGGTTGTGAGCCACTGATGAGGGTGCTGGGAACTGTACCTGGGTCCTCTGCAAGAGCAGCGAGCCCCATCAACTGCATTAAGAAAAAAAAAATGTGTGGATATCTAGTTGTTCAAGAATGATTTGGTGAAAAAAAAAATCTAATCTTCCCCCAGCAAATGACTGTGGTACTTTGCAAATCAGCTGATCAATGCCAGTGTTTGTTCCTGGGCTCTCAATACCACTGCATTGATCTACACATTCATGCCAGCACTACACTGTCTAGGTTCATGTAGATTTATAGTAGGTTTTGACACTGGGAAATAAGACTACTCCAATCTTTTCTTCCTTCCTTCCTTCCTTCCTTCCTTCCTTCTTTCCTTCCTTCCTTCCTTCCTTCCTCCCTTCTTCCCTTCCTCCCTTCCTCCCTTCCTCCCTTCCTCCCTTCCTCCCTTCCTCCCTTCCTCCCTTCTTAAAAGTAGTTTGGCACCTAATAAGGTGCCCTCTTACAATTTTAGAATTCATTAGTTTGTTTCTTTGGATGTGTGTATTGTGTGCATGCGTGTGCACATGTGTGTGCAGTCAAAAGCTGATGTGTGCTGTCTTTCTCAGTAGCTCTTCACTTAGTTTTTTTGTACAGCATCTCTCAGTGAACCTTGAGCTCATCAATTTGGGTAGACTGTTTGGCCAGTGAGCTCCAGAGATCCTCCTGCCTCTGCCTCCCTAGGCCTTTTGTTATAGATGTGCACTGCTGTGACTGGCTTTTTACCTGTGTGAAATGAATTGTCATATTCAGTGAACCCACTGAATATGAAAAGCAACTTGAGGACTGTTGCTATCTAGTAAATACGAGTCCCCTGATGCACAAACATGGGAGGCCTTTCCCTGTATCTACATCTCCTTCAAATCTTTCAGCGATGGTTTATAGTGGTGGTTTGTACAGGAATTTTAAATCAGAACATGGCCGCTCTGTCAAGAGATAACATCAAAGACCTTCTAGGTCTCTGTGATCCAGCTGGAATTCAGACACGCCTTTAATCCCAGAAGACAGAGGCAAGCAGATCTGAGTTCAAGGCCAGCCTGGTATAGAGCCAGCTTCAGGTAAAGAAAAGCTTAGGTCCAGGAGTGGGTATACATGCCTTCAGTCCTAGCATTCTGAAGACAGAAGCATGTAGATCTCCAAGTTCAGCCACTTCAGTTGAGTGAGTGAGCTGAGAGGCAGTGCTGTGGAGTTGAGTTTGTTCATGAAACTGAGTTGAGTTCAGTTCATGAAACTGAGGCAGTTTTACCGGGGAGAGTTTTAGAGAGACAGGATGAAGAGAGAACAAGCTAGACGCAGGTGAAGATACAACAAGCCAGAGAATGAAAAGGAGACAGAAGATTAGAAGAGATTGCTAGAGTTAGTATGAAGCCAAGCAGAACAATTCAGTGAGAGACTGAGAGAAGCCAGATGGAACCAGTCAGCTTGGAGAGGAGTTTGAAGCCAAGCAGAGCAATTCAGTGAGAGACTGAGAGAAGCCAGATTGAATCAGTCAGCTTGGAGAGGAGTTTGAGCCGGAACAGCTGAGTTGAATCAACCAGCTAGAGTTTAGAAAGAACTAGAAAGGGTGAGCTCATTCAGCAGTAAGTGTCTGAATAACATTGTAGGCCTAGATAAGATTGGATGGAGGCTAGAAACTTCCAGGACTAGGTCTAGGTTAGCAGACGGAGTCAATAAGGCTCCAAGACTACAACTGCATATGAGAATAAAAAATAATTTCAGCCGGGCGGTGGTGGCGCACGCCTTTAATCCCAGCACTTGGGAGGCAGAGGCAGGCGGATCTTTGTGAGTTCGAGGCCAGCCTGGTCTACAAAGCGAGTCCGGGACAGCCAGAGATATTCAGAGAAACCCTGTCTCAAAAAACCAAAAAAAAAAAAAATAATTTCACATTGGTGTACAGTACAGTGTGGATGTCAAATATCACTCAAAGGGCTGTCACTGGGGACATAGGATAAAAGGAATGTAGAAAATTTCTCTCCATTTCCCTCCCCAGCTCCTCTCCTCCCTCTTTCTCTGTCCTTTCTGGCAATCCATTCTCTTTCATCCTGATGTGTTGTCCTCAGCAGAGGCCAAAACTAGAGTGCCACCCAATCTCGGACTGTTCAGGAGTGTGACCCGCTTTTACCTCCTAAGCTTCATGTATCAGGGAATTTCATTACAATGTCAGAAAGCTCAACAATACACCAAGTAGATCTTGCATCATTTTTGGTTAAATTTGTTCCTACACGCTTCTATTATTTCAATGATTATAAATGGTCTTTACTTCCTTAAATTCATTTGTGGAATGTTCATTGATGGTGTACAAATACACAATTGATTTTCATGTGTTGGTTTTCAAACACTAATATATTCAGTAATTTTTTTTAATAGTTTTCAGGGAATGTTACAGCATGGGCATTGACTGCTACTCAAAGGTCTATATGTAAAGACATGGTCCTCAGAGTGGCAAAATTGGAGGCTTTGGCCTTTAGGAAGCCCATGTCATTTGGAATCATTTATTAAGTGAATAGTTCTTTAGTATGGGTCTTAGGATTATCTATGTGTAAAATCATGTCATCTCAGATACTTTTACTTTTGTCTTTCCAATCTGGATACGTGTGTGTGTGTGTGTGTGTGTGTGTGTGTGTGTGTGTGTGTGTGTGTTAATGGATATGGTTTTGTGGGGCTGATGGAACCAAGGACCTTGAGCTTTCTAGGTAAGATCTCTACCACTGAGCCACACCCCAGCCCCTCACTGGGGGATTCTAGGCAGTTGCTCTACCACTGAGTCACACCCCAGCCCCTCACTGGGGGATTCTTGGCAGGTGTTCTACCACTGAGCCACACCCCAGCCCCTCACTGGGGGATTCTAGGCAGGTGCTCTACCCCTGAGCCACACCCCCAGCCCCTCACTGGGGGGATTCTAGGCAGGTGCTCTACCCCTGAGCCACACCCCAGCCCCTCACTGGGGGATTCTAGGCAGGTGCTCTACCACTGAGTCACACCCCCAGCCCCTCACTGCGGGAGTCTAGGCAGGTGCTCTACCCCTGAGCCACACCCCAGCCCCTCACTGGGGGATTCTAGGCAGGTGCTCTACCACTGAGTCACACCCCCAGTGAGGGGCTGGGGGTGTGACT
>CAJQZJ010032807.1:1046814-1064079 GCA_907164525.1 Lophiomys imhausi
TGTGTGTGTGTGTGTGTGTGTGTGTGTGTGTGTGTGTGTGTGTGTGTAGGGAACTGGAGCAAAGGATGGGAATGGAGTAATTGTGCCACCTCCAACTGGACCATGAGAAAGCAGAAGCAGAGGAATGTGTGCTTTGTGGGTAACTGTGAGCTTAAACAGATCTTTTCTACTCTAAGTTGCTTTTTGTCAGGGTACTTAACTACAACAAAAAAAGACGAATCCAGGACACTGACTTACTCAGCCTGAAGGGGTGAGTGAGCAGAGGGAGGGTCAGTGCAAAGAGGCCTGAGGGAGGCACTAGGTCCCTTGAGACATGGGGGCCCGAGGTCACCTCTCCTGATGTATGACTCAGTTCCTTTCCTTATGGACCTGGTTTCTGGTCATCATGCGCAGTGTCTAGTCCTTGCTGGAGGCCTTCACTAGCCTCCTTATTAAACTGACTTATTGATTTATGGGAGTTTGTTCTATACAACTGGAGGCTTGAGTAAAAATATATGTTTGCTGTGATGAGCCAAAACTGGATTGAAGTGGACAGAAAACAAGGATTCAGTTGGCATGAGATACATTGTTATATAGACAACAACTTCACATCACAGACTTTTAAATTTTATTTTGTGTGTGTATGTGTGTGTGTGTGTGTTTGTCATGTGAGTGTATGTGCGTTTGTATGTATTTGCACATGGATTATGCAGGAATGTGCATGTGCAAGTCAGTTTATGTCAGGTGTCTTCCTCTATTGCTCCCCACCACATATATGCATATATACTATATAATATACTATATAATATATAGTATTATTTCAATATTCTGAATCCAGGGGTTGCCCAACTTGCCCTTGGGATCCTCTGTCTCTGCTTTCTGAGTGTTGGGATTACAAATGGACCACCACGCCTATCTAACACTTATATGGATGCTAGGGATCTGAACTTAGGTTCTCATGTTTATGCACCAAGTGCTTTGGCCACTGAACCATCTCCCAAGCCACTCTTTTGGCCTTCTGAGGCATAGGGCAGTCCTGTCTAGTCACTCAACTGCATGCTAGAACATTTCACTTTCATTGACCAACCTCTGTCCACCTTTCCCTGCTCTCAGCTTCTGTGACGGTTGGTTTTAGGTGTCAATACAATTTTAGAATCAACTGGGAAGAGAGTCTTAATGAAGGATTGTCTAGATCGGGTTGGCCTGTCAGCATGCCCCTGAGGGAATTTTTTTCTTAATTGGACTGAGTGAAGTGGACAGCCTGGCCAGCTGTGGGCGGTACCAGTCCCTGGTTGAGGTCCTGGACTGTATATGAGTAGAGAAAATGAGTTGAATGCTATGCTTGCAGCTTCCATTGTTCTGTGTCTTCACTGTGGATGTGATGTCCTTCGCTGCCTCAGGTTCCTGCCTTGACTTCCCCACAATGGTGGACTGTAACCTAGAACTGTGAGCTTAAACAGATCTTTTCTACTCTAAGTTGCTTTTTGTCAGGGTACTTAACTATAACAAAAAAAGATGAAACCAGGACACTGACTTACTCAGCCTGAAGTTGAGTCCCCCACCCTTCATGTTCTTTTCCCTTCTCCCACCCCCCCACCCTTTCATCTATAAGATGGTGGTGGGCACCTTGTTGCCCTGAGCCATATGAAGGTGGCCTTCTGTGATGCACAACCCAAACCCCTTAAACTGCAAACGTGCAACTCTGCAAATACCCACTCAGCAGAGTGATGCAAGCCAGGTGCTGAGAGCAAACATCTCATGGACTCAGTAGAAAAAGGTCTAGGAAACATGGCTTCCTGCCCTTCAGGGACACATCATGGGGCACTTAGAGCCACAGAGACGCTGCTTCCTGAGGTCAGCAATGCAGGAAGTGACCAGGGTAAAACCTTCCTCCTTTAGCAGACATGATGGGAACCTCCAGCCTCAGAGACAAGGTTGCCACAGACCCATGGTGTCACAGGGACTGACACATCATGTCACACCTTGTGTGACAAAGCAGCTCAGCCACCACAAATCGAGAGGAGCTTGGGAAAGACAAACATCTCATGAGATCCAGTAAGAGCCATGTCTCCTTCCACTGGAGGGGCTCAGAGTTTCACAGTGAAAGTCAGTTACAGACACAAAAAGCCACAGACCATGCCACAGTAGCGTACTGAGGCCCACAGAATACAAATCATGACCTACGGAAGCGGCACAGTGTGTCAGGCGTCACGTCTGAACCTTCATAGAAATCACAATGTTTAAGCCCAGCCTGTTGGTTCATGTTTGAGATCCCAGCTGTTCAGAAGCCTGAGGCAGGAAAAATCACAGGTTAAAGGCCTGCCTGGGCTACACAACTAGTTCAGGATGAGCCTGGGATGCCTCAAATTAAAAAATTAAAAAGGGCTTGTGGGTATGGATTAGGTTAGCAGACTTGCCTAGAATCCCCCAGTGAGGGACTGGGGTGTGGCTCAGTGGTAGATCACCTACTGTAACATGCTTGAGATTCTGTGTTCCACCCTTTTCTCCCAAAAAGGAAAAATAAAATCAAAATGTTGGCTCCCCCTGAGGAGAATAGCTAGTCATATTTGATCCTGGAAGGGTATCCAGGGGCCATCACCAATGCAGCTCCAGATCACAATTGCTGACACAGTGTGTATTTTTTTTATCAATTATATATATTATGTATATGTTCTTAGTGCAGAAAATAGTTCACAGACAAGGACTATGGGTAGGTAGCACAGTCAGTCTCAAAAGACTCAAACATCACAGACTCAATTTCAAGTTTATTTTCCTCTCTAGACACTGTTACTTAGTCTGACCCATCCTCTTCACTTGGGACCACCCAGTGATGGGTGTCAAGTCTCTTGGAAAGCAACCTGCGTACACATGCTCCCTCTGGTACACAGAGGCTGAATTTTCAAAGCCTACAGGGATGGATGGTTTGTGTCTACCTTGTTTGAGTCCTGGCTCTGTTGAGTCTAACCCTGGACCATGGTGCAGTGCTCTCTGTGTAAAGAGCCAAAAGCAAGGTTGAAGCCTCCCCACTGAGGCTCCTTGGGAAGAGTATTGCTCATCTTTACCAAGGAGGTGAATCTTAGGAAGACTATTTACCCTCACACAAACCTCATCACAGCTGCTGGGCCCCCACCAGCCTCTCTCTCTCTCTCTCTCTCTCTCTCCCTCTCTCTCTCTCTCTCCCTCTCTCTCCCTCTCCCTCTTCCTTCCCCCCCTCTCTCTTTTGGGATAGGGTATTTATATGTAGTCCTGGCTGTTCTGGAATTCTCTCTGTAGACCAGGTTGGCCTCCAACTCAGAAGATCCACCTGCCTCTGCCTCCCGAGTGCTGGGATTAAAGGCATGAGCCACCACCACCCGCTGCCAGCCTGTTACATTCACATTTTTTATCATGTGGCTTCTCTCATTGCTGTAATAAACATTCAAATACTGATCTTAGCCAGGCATGGTGACATGCTTGGGGGGCTGAGACTGGACAATCACAATTAGAAGGCCAGCCTGGGCTGCACAGCGAGACACTGGCTTCAAAAAATATCTTGGGATCTGGGGAGATGGCACAGTCCGTGAAGTGAGGAGCTGAGTTGCGATTCCCAGAATCTATATAAAAATATGGGTGTGGCAGTACACACCTGTAATCCAGGCGGTGGGAGGCAGAGATAGGAGGCTCCCTGCAAGCTTGACCCTAGCCTAGAGAGTCAAGCTCCAGGCCAGTGAGAACTCCACCTCAAAGAGGTGGGAAGTGACTGAGGACCAATACCCAAGGTCATTCTCCAACCTTCATATGCACGCATACTCATACGCAGTGCACACCTCCACATCAACGCAACACATAAATAAAAAAATCCTTGATTTTTGACCTATGAAGGCTTCTGTAATTTCCACCAGCCCCACAGTCTTGGCACAACCACATGCCAGGCAAGCTGCACTTTCCTTTAATTGTCCCCAGACTTGGGCTTCTGTTGTCCCTTATGTGAAGTTTTAGGTTACTTCCATGTGATGGATTGAATGTCAATTTGAAAGGCTCAAGAATCACCTAGGAGACACAGCTCTGGGGATGCCCATGAGAGGTTATCTGTAAGGGGTTAATTAAAGAGGGAAGACCCATCCTAAAAGTAGGTGTCACCATCCCTTGGGCTGAGGGTCAGGAATGAACAGAGAGGAGGAATCAAGCTGAGGACCAGCATCTGTCTCCCACTGCTTCCTGACTGTGGATGCCATGATGGGCTGTGCTCTCCAACCCCGAGCCAAAATAAACCCTTCCTGCCATAAGCTGAGTTTGTTAGGCATTTTGCCATGGCAACAGGAAAGTGACTAACTACTCCAAGCCTTAGCTTCTCAGTATAGAAGAGATGGAACAGTACCTGGCATGCGGTTGGTGGTGCTCTGTAGACGAGAGCTGTGGGACAGTTACCCAGATCTGACAGTCACACTTTCCAGCCACGTGCTGTCTTCCTCTGGGCCAGTCTGTTTTTGGATCTGGAGTGGAGGTGGCCAGAATCTGAAAACAAGAGAGATCGTCAAGTTGGAGCAAGGGGTAGAAGCAGGAGAGAAAGAAAAGAACATTCAAAGATTCAAAAAGGTTCTCTGCTGGGAAGTGAAATGCCAGGTGCGTCTCTCTGCAGGATGGTAGCTTTAGAAAGCTATTGATCACACACACTGAGACCCTCTGGCGTAGAGAGATGGGCAAATGGTAGCCCTGGGGTCACTTGCACCCTGTGTGGCAGGCATTTAAGTGACCTTCAGAATGGAGAAATTCTACTCAGGTACAGATTCATTAGGTCCTGGGTGGCAAGCTTACTTCTGACCCATAAGACTTCCCCTTCACCGTGAATTACATCTTTGGCCTCCAGCCTGCTGTGGGCTTGGTCAGGAACCTGCCATGGTGTGCACACTCTTTATTTTCCCAAAGGTGGTATTCCTCATAGTGAAGGACACGGGTGTTGCTGACCCTGGGCTCAGTCATGCTAAGGGCCCAGTGGTGGCTGTGGAGTTTTGGGGCCTGGGAGCAAGTTTAGCTTCCCTTCTGGGAAAGGAGAGGGAAAGGTGGGATTCGAAGTCAGCATAGGTGAAGAGGGGATGAATGCCTGCTCTGATATGTTCCTAGAATCCCTGGGGCCTTGGGCCACTCCTCTATGTCCTTTTTTTTCTTTCAAGTGACAAGGGCCATGGGACATTGTGGTGTAATCAGAAACTTGCTTACTTTGAGCCTTAACCATTAATCATTGGTGACATTGGTTCTCTCCAGCTGTGTCAAGCTCTTCCTGCCAGTGTCTGGCATCTTGGGATGAGCTGTCAGAGGCCTTTGGTTATGGAATGGGGCAGGGCCATGCATCTCTTGAGGACAGTATCTCCTTGGTCCCTCTATGGTTTCCCCGCCATTCTGCAGGGACAGAGTAGACTCATGGCTGCCCTGGGCTGTGGCTAGCAGTGAGGGAGGAGGGGATCTGAGACAAGAATGTCTCATGGGAAATGAGGAAGCCACAGGCCAGTGAGAAAAAGGGTTGGCACTCTTCCACACACATTTTTGTCTGTATATGTTCACGTGTGCTTGCATGCATATGTCGTGCATGTAGAGGCCAGTGGTCAACCTCAAGAACTGTTTCTCAGGAACCGTTTATCTTAGTTTTTGGGATGGGGTATCTCAGTGGCCTGGGTCTCACTGATTAGGCTAGGGTGCCCTGGAAAGTTCCAGGGATTTCAAGTACACACCGCTGTACCCAGAGGTATACCTGGGTCTTCAGGCTCAAACACAGGTTCCCACTCTCATCTCAGGCCCTGCATGAACCTTTTCTGTAGAGAACACGTGTTTCTTTCAGGATTAGCAGAAGAGGTTTTTCAATGATTTACTGTTAGTTATAAGAAAAACTTTAATTATAAAAAAGAGAAAACAGGCATGTAGGTTTATAAGATCATCCTTTCTTCTTTTCTACTTTTTGCCAGATCAAAGTTGGGGAAACTGAAGCACAGGGCTTCCAACAAGGAGGCTGGGACTTCTGGTTTTGGCCTTAAAAATTTGATTACAGCCTTTGAGAACTTGGTCCTGAAGCCAGGGGAAATTTTAGGACTCCATTTTGGTAAACCGATTTCTTGGTTGCTTTTGATGTTGACTTCCAGGCATACTCAATGATGGAAATTCCAATCCCTAATGGTCATAGACTATCCTTTACATGTCAGTGTCTGCAATGGTTAATTTCAACCATCAACTGACTGGATTGAGAAACACATAGAACTTTAGTGAGGCACACCTCTGGGCATCTCTGTGGTCGTGGACTAAACAAAGAGAGGAAAAAGGAGAAATCCATATGAATACTGCATTCTCCTCGGCCATGTCCTGACCTGCAGAGATGTGAGTGAACGCCTTCCTGCTGTCATGCTTAGGAATTGTTCCACCATCATGGTGTCCTTGTCACATTGGACTGGGTCATCTGAACTGTGAGCCAAAAGAAACCATTCTTTCCTTGAGTCGTCCCTTGTCAGGTGTTTGGTCCACAGCAACGGGAAAAACAGCTGAATTACTTGGGGAGTGATGGTACATTGGCACCTTGACCATCTTAGTTACATGAAAATAAAAGCTTGTCACGTCAGTATGAGAGAATGTGGACCTGGGTCTCTCTCATTTCACTCTGCTAATATACATACGGTCTCTGGAAATGGTCACAAAAGGGTTAACTTTTTAAAAAAAGGGTTAGGACCAGAAAATATGTGCACAAAATTCCTTACAATGGCCATGTTTCTATAAGCTCAAGGAAGACTTAAACCAAGCCCTCAGATGGTCCACAGGGAAGGCCATCAGATCACAGGCAAAATTAATATGCAATGTATATTTTGTTACTTCCCATCTTAAGCATAAACAAAGAGGGTGCCCAGGATGGCTTGATATGAAACCTCTACATTAGATGGAGCCCAAGATACAAACTGGTAAAAGACATCCATAAAAAGGGAACAATGAATCAAATAAGAGAAAAACTTAGAAACATCTATTTTACCAGGCTTTCTTAGTGAGGATTTGTAAATTGCAGACCCAGGCAGGCTGAGGTAGAGAAGGATCATAGTTACAAACTAGCCTGGGCTACAGGGTGAGGCTCTGCCTCAGAAAAAGTTGAAGAAAGAAGATAAGAAAGAGGCCAATGCCTAATGATGAACACAAATCCCAGAAAGAGAACACAGATGTGTCTCCATTTTAGTAACCATTGAGGATGGAAAACAAAGTAAGGGATGAATTTACCAAGGAACAATGCTAGAGATTTCTCAGAGTCTAAGAGGCTCCAGATTTAAAGCATCCCTAGAATGCTTAGCGCAACAACCAGTGGATAGGTTTTCCTCACTATGCCATTTTAAAATTTCACAACACCAGCAATTAAATGAAGACCGTCGAGTCTCCCAGAAGTAAAGAGTCAGGGTGTATGCCGAGGGGAAGAAAGTCTGGTTATCAGACCTCTGGATATCAATTCTGGAAGCCGAAACCCAGTGGGGCGAGGGCTTAGCCATTTTTAAAAAAGTCTTTAAATTTTGACTTCTATATGTAACCCAAAGTGTTCGTCACATATGAAAATAAGATGAATGTTCTGTCTGTTGTAGACACCATGTAACGAACACCATGACCCCCGAAAAAAAGCAACTTGGGGAGGAACAGGTTTATTAGGCTTCTACTTCCAGATCACAGTCCATCGCTGACGAGTCAGGGCAGGAACTAAAGTAGGGACTTGACGCAGAAAGCATGGCTTGCTCCTGACCACACTTCTGGTTCAGCTCAGGACTGCCAGGGAGTGGTGCCGCCCACAGTGGGCTGAGTCCTTCTACGTCAATTAACAACCAAGACAGTCCCTCACAGACACGCCCACAGAGCAACCTGATAAAGACGATTAATTACCTGGCTGATGCTCTCTAGGTTGTGTGAAGTTGATAGTTGTTAATGCTAAGATAGTTTATGCTAATTACTTGACATATTTTCATAAAGTCAAAAAACTCTATTTTCTTTGAGCCTTTTCTTAGGCAGCTCCTAGAGGATCTGCTCCAGCAAAACAAATGAATAAAGCAACAAGGAAGAACTTGGGGCTCCGGAGGCAAGGGGGGGTCTCACTGGGGGAAGCAGCCAAAACTTTAACAGAGGCAGGAAGGCTGCCCAGGTTCAGCCTGCCAGGGGGTAAACACTGACAGTTATTCGATATATTTTATACATGAGAAGTGATACTATCTGGCAATTGGCAAACCTGACTGCCAAATGAGAAAAAATTAATATTAAAAAAAAAACCCAAAGAGATAGGAGAAAAGAAAAGAGGCGTTGCTAACTTCAGCAAAAACCGGATCACAGCATACAACTTGGCTTTTGAGGCACAGTACTTAGCTAGTCCGCACACGTGTTCTAACGCTAACGTGTATGACAACATAATGAGATGAGGCTAAGTGTAGGGAGTGGTCTGTTTGCAAAAGGAGCTTATTGATGTGCTCATTGTAAGGCATTATCAGTCAACGTACTGTCAGCTGGTGAGGATTTAGCTCACAGTCCCATGCTGACCATGCTGTAGTTTTGGCCAGCGGCTCCTGGGACCTTCTCAGCTGCCTTCCCCAATAATGTCACTTGCCTTTTGAGTGCACATTTTCCTCCTATCACTTTATTCATTCGTTCTTCTGGAGCATGTCCTGTAGGAGGCTCAGAGACGTCTGTATTCCCAGTAGACCATAGCACAAGCCTTTCCTCTTAATATATCCATTATCAATATATATATATTTGTAAGCTAAGTAAATACAAACACCTCATCTTGAACAAAATAAACAGTAAGGTTGTTATTACAAGTCCAGAGAACTCCAGACCTTTCAGAAAGGAGCTGGGTTTTTTAAAATTAAGATTTATCTTAATTAATTTTCATTCATTTGTTCATTATTTTTGTGTGTGAGCATGTATGCACAGGTGCCTGTGGTGGCCAGAAGATGGAAGCTTATCTCCTAGGGCTGGACTTACAGGTAGTTATGAGCTGATGTGGGTGCTGGGAACTGAACCCAGGTCCTCTGCAAGAGCAAGCAACACATGCTCTTAACTGGTGAGCCATCTCTCCAGTCTCGAGGAGCTGTTTTGTATGGACAAATCCCCTGTTTCTTCTCTCCAAGAGTCCCCCTCCCCAAACACAAGAGCCCTGGAATCAGATGTGGGTCAGCAGTCAGTGAAATAAATGCATCTCTCTTAATCGATTTTTTTTGTGGGTGACTGGAGTGAGCAGCTTGATACACAGGGTTTAATTATTCCAGTGAAACCTTCAATTAATTGAAAGGGCTTCTGGAAAAAGATGAAGAAAAATGATTTTTAAAAGGATGATCTATTGCTGAAGGAAAGGACCTAAGAGACACTGGTCTGTACCTGGATTCCCAGTGCACACAGCATGTATAACCCTGAGGTGGAAACTTTATGCAAGTGCATCAGAGCCACCCCTCACGACCCTCCTTCCATACCAAATAACCCCTTCATTCTTGCAAACAGGGCACTTACAGGGGCAGCTGGAAATTTCTCCCTGCATGACTCTCCCTTGCTTCCCAGTTAACTTGTTAACTTCTGTCTATCTCATCTAAGCTTGCTCAACTGAAATATTGACAAGATAATGTTTCCCATCAATTAACATGTGTACAGCAATCAGCACAGCTCCACAGATACATATTTTGAAAGCAGCAATTATCATTTTAAATTCACAGTGAAGTGGCAGACACTGCCAGCTGCCAAACATATCCATTTTCCCTTACTTGTTAACAGATCTTCAAGTTCATCTGTGGCATTAACTGAACTTATCTCAAAATGTGCTCCCAGCTTCCCTTGCAGCTAGTTATGGCTATCTGACACAGTTATGGCAGAGTAACTCTTGGGCAGAATCTGGGAATGCTCTTATTTTCTCCTCATTCCTTTATTCTCTTTCCTCTTCATTTCACATCCCTCTAATCCTTTATTTATTTTTAATTTTTTTTGAGACAGGCTCTGGTAGGTAGGCTATTCTCAAATTCATGATTATCTTGCCTCAGCTAAAATATTGGCTTTACAGATATATGCCACTGCACCCAGCTAGAAAAAATCTATAAAGGAGGCAGAAACAGGTGGGAAGAGCCTTTAACTTGTCTTGTCTTTCTATCTGAAATGTGGATGTGATGTTTGGAAGCAGAGCAGCTACTTTGTTAAAATGAATAAAGGCCATACTTTAAGGAAACTATAAGAGCCTGGGCCATTGGTGGCATCCTGGACAGCTTATCTTTGTGTTTTTGATTTATGACAAAAACAAAGGTCCTAGAAGATATAAAATTAGATTATACTTCTATTACTTTCAGGTGAATAAATTCTTAACAGGAGTACATGATCCTTAAGATCCACGCATTTTATCTGCATTCCTCCTAGTCACACACTTCTGGTCTCTAAGATCAAGCAACTGTCCCATTTTTTTTCTCTCTCTTGCCTTTCGCTTATCGATGACAGAAGTGTGGGCATTATTGTGACCAGATAGATACCTCATAAGAAGCAACTTAAGGAGGAAGGATTGGCTTTGAGTCATGGTTTGAGGATACCATTCTTCATGGGGGGAAGGCATGGCGGTAGGAGCATGAGGCTGCCTGCTTATCTTTCCATGGATCAGGGAGTAGAAAGAGGATGGATGTGAGTTGGGACTAAGAACCTTAAAGCCTGTAACCATGCCCTGAGATTCCGTTCCCCCACTGAGACCTGCTTCAAGAATCCCCAAAACAGTGCCATCTTCTGGGAACCCAAGTGTTCTAACACATGAGGCTACAGGATGCATTTCACCTTCAAGGCACAACAGAGAGCTCTCAGGAAAGACTAAATGCTACCCACATCTAAAGTGCTGGAGGAGAGAAATTAAAGAGGCAATTCTGATAGGTTAGCAGGACCAGGCTAAGTGTCACCTAGGAAACGGGGAATTGACAGCCTCCACCACTGACAAGTGGTTGGCCCTCTGCAGTTCTTGGATTCCTGGCTATGGGGATCTGCCCAATCATTCATCACACCCACCTGCTCGGGTCATCCCAGGTCCTCAACATGTCCTTGACTGTTCAGAAACAGGAGGTACGGCCCCCTCTCTATCCTCCATAAGGTCTATTGGATTCTATTCCTTCCCCCATCAGCTCTCCTGGGTCTTCCCCCACCACCTCACCTGCATCACAGCCAGAGTTTTTAACATCATTCAGCCAAGAAGAGCACAGCCCACCAGCTCAGCCGGGCTGCTCCCCAAGCATCAGGAGTCCTGGAAGAGTGACATTCAGCTATAACCCATAGGAAGTTAAGCCTATCTATTGTTGGGAGACACTGGCAGAGGATTGAGGGTCTGCGGGGATTAAAATGTCTCTACTTGGTATCAACGAAGATGGGAGGGCACTTCCGTAGGAAGCACGGGGCAGGGGTGTCAACCACTTGCCTTGTTACTGAGATCAAATACCGGACAAGCAGCTTCAGGGAGGAAAGGGCTTGTTTTGGTTTGCGGTCTGAGGTACCACTGTTCCTAACGGCAGAAGGCGCGGAGGCAGTAGGTCCCACAGCATCCTCATTCAGGAAGCAGAGAGAGACAAACGATGGCGCTCAGCTCACTTTCCCTATTTGTACTCAGCCCAGGACCCCAGCCTAGGGAACGGTGCCGCCCACTATTAGGGCAGGACTTCCTTCCTTAATTAACCTAATCTAGAAAGTCCCTCACAGATGCGCCCAGAGGAGTCTGTTTCCATGTTGACTCTAAATCCAGTCAAGCAGGGCTGAAAGATGGCTCGAAGATAAAGGCACTTTTTGTCACCACACCTGAGGATCTGAATTTGATCCCCGGGACCTACGTGACTGAAGGAGGGAGCTGACTCCCACAAGTTGTCTTCTGACTTCCACATGTGTCCATGGCATGCAAGTCCCACCACATGCCTGAGCATGTGCACACCTGTATTCACACATACACACACGTGCAGGCATACACACACACACTAAAAAAAATAAATCCAGCCAGGTTGGCAATACAGATTAACCAACACAGAGGCCATGGTACATTACCAAGGTCAGAACCCGAGGGCAATGCCCAAACGTCATCTCTCACCCCAACCCCCATACATTTTCTCTAGTGGTTTTAGACTTGTATCAAGACAATGAACGTTGGAAGGGCACACACTTGTCACCTTACCAAAGGATAGTGGTTCCCCCCACCAATATTCATTCAAAAGCCGAAGAGCTTTTGAAGGAAAGCACAGTTGCAATTGACAGATTTAAAAGGCTCTGGAATGCACACTGATTTCTCATGCTGGCTCTTTATGGATGTTTGTGTTGTACCAATCCCAGGGCTGGGTACATAGCACAGCATGGAAGGCCCCTGGGACCCAGGGCAGGACAAATCCCAGAGCGAGGTCACCCAGCCTTGTAGGAGTGGCTAGCTGGGAGAGGGAGAGGGGAAGATAGTCTTTGATGATAATGAAATACTGTCCCCTCCTGCTGTGGTCTGTAGTGACTGAGGACACATGCTGATTCCAATCAAAACCCCTGAGTGCTCTCCTGGGTAGACCCCTTGCACCAGCTGCAGGCATAATGAAATTTGTTCTTCTGTTGTACTGTTGGCTGTTGTTTTGTGGTTAGGGTTGAGAGGAAGCTGGGAACCCACTGTCTCTATGATGCTATCTGGCAATGTCATGGGACTTTCAGGAAATGGTTGTAGAGATATATCTCAGTTGGTAGCATGCTTCCCTAGCATGCATGAAGCTCTGGGTACCATCCTCAGTCCTGTATACACTGGGCACGGTGGTATGTGCCTATAATTCTAGCACTCAGAAAATGGAAGTAGGAGGATCAGGAATTTAAGGTCATCCTTGACCACCTAGAGAGCTGAGGCCAGCCTGGTCTATATGAGACCTTGTCTCAAAAAAAAAAAATTAAAATATAGTTGTGGAATCAAATGCCATAATGACATGAGGCTTGGTGGTGACACACCACTATCACAGAACTCCAGTTAGCATCAGCCAAATGAGAAAAACTTAGCCGGGCAGTGGTGGTGCATGCCTTTAATCCTAGCACTTGGGAAGCAGAGGCAGGCCGATCTCCGTGAGTTTGAAGCCAGCCTGGTATACAGAGTGAGTTCCAAGACAGCCAAAATTACACACAAAGAAACCCTGTTTTGAAAAACAAAACAAAACAAAACAAAAAGAAAGAAAGAAAAACTTGGTGATTGCAAGTGCTGTGACCCAACAGGGCAGGCATTTCTTTGCATCCCCTCCTCCCCGATTGCACCCTCCTTCATGGCACCAGGGAGCTCAATACCTTGGTACTCTGAACCCCATGTTGCTGTCCATCCCAGGCCTGCCATGCATCCGGTGGGAGGTTTTGTCATTAGAGAGAGAGAGAGAGGGAAGAGCATGCGTAGGCTTCCAGATCCCAGCCTGGAAACCAGCCTCAGAGGTGGGAATCAAACTCTGCCAGCAGAGGCAGGAAGGAGGCACAGGTGCTTTTTGATTTGGGCACTGGGAGACAGTTGGGGAACATACAGCAGACGTGGGGAAATCAGGGTCTTCTGCTGGCTTTAATCAGTAGAATCCCGCTCTGCGGGGGGGGGGCATGGCTACCGTATGAATGCCTGGGGCAAGGCCCCATAACCTGCTAAGAGAGAAGGTCGGATGATCTTGAATTGCATAGAGGTCACCAGCATCCATCGAATAGGAGCCCCACCTCAGACAGCATCCGAGGAGGGGAGCAGGATTCCTAAACTTCCTCTTCTATCTTCTTACGTACCTCTGAAGGCACAGGAGGTTCAGGGATGTGTGACAAGGTCAAGAATGAAGACTGAACCTGGCCTTTGGACGTCATGCCAGGAGGGCCTGCAAAGTCGTGGTGATGGTCATATTCTGGAGTCACCTGGGCTGTGCTTGTCACTCACTCAATCACTTGCTCGCTCACTCACTCTCATTCATCCACTCACTTGTTCACTCAGCCATTGTTCATGCATTCACTCATTGCAACTGTTTGTCATTCAGTTATGGTCACTCATTCATCATTGGTTCATTTAGTTACTCATTAAGCCACTTTTCCAGTCAGCCATTCACCCATTTAACCATTCATTCATACAATCGTTCATTCATTCCTGCACCCACTTATTCATTCATTCATTCCTGCACTCACTTAGTTATTCATTCATTCATTCCTTCATGCACCCACTTAGTCATTCATTCAATAAACAATGCTACACGTGGGAGTCAGAAGAACACAAAGGCAAGGAGAAAATTTAACTCTAGTGACGGTCAGCCAACGAGAAGACACAGGTGAGCAACACAGGTGTCCAGAGCTGAGGAAGGAGGCAGGGAAGAGCCACACGCAGGAAGGACAGAAGCATACGCAAGCCGCCAGCTGAAAGGCCCACTTGGGAGGAGAGGCTGCTGAGAAGGTTGGGTACCAAGGAGGGGGAAGTAGAGGGAAGTGGAGGCTATGATTGCAGCCCTGGCGAATGAAGGATGAATATGAACCTCAGCAGATCACAGGGCCACTGCTTACAGTGTCAGTGACGTCATCTCTCAGGCCCAGAGCTGGCTCTGTAGCTCGGGGTGCTTCCCTGAGGCCCTTCAGGCTGCAGCTCAAAGACTGAGCTGGCCTCATTTTTTTTTTTTTTTTGCATTTATAAGATGCACTGAAGTTCTGCAGAGAATCGATGTGGTGATTGGATTTTGCATGCATTTCCAGCCACTGGGCCACACGTGTTATGAAATATCACAGGGGCAAGTGGCTGCAGTTTGCACTTCCAAACCTGTTTCCATGTGTTTGGAGAGAACATGGCCAACTTTTCCCAAAAACTGGATTGATAACTGGAAAAGTGTAGGCCTTGACTTTCTTATAATGGCATATGGTGTTGAATTGGGCCTCTCTTGGTGTCTCTATCTCTCCTTTTGTTTATTTTATTGTGAGACCTTGTTCAGCTCATGCTGACCTAAGCTCACTGTGTAGCCCACATGGTCTCAGACTCAGAGCAGTTTTCCTGCTTCAGCCTCCCCAGTGCCCAGATTACTGGTGTGTGGCACTGTACTTGATTTGGGTTTCTGGCTTTCTTTTCTTTTCTTTAAGATTTTATTTATTTATTATTATGTACACAGTGTTCTGCCTGCATGTATACCTGCAGGCCAGAAGAGGGCACCAGATCCCATTTATAGATGGTTGTGGGCCACCATGTGGTTGCTGGGAATTGAACTCATGACCTCTGGAAGAGCAGTTAGTGCTCTTAACCTCTGAGCCATCTCTCCAGTCCTGGGATTCTGGTTTTCTAACTCTCCCATTATCATACCAGGATCCTCCTACATTTGAAATCAGAGACCCCAGCTTCCCCCACCTCAGCCACACCAGGAAAGTGTCCAGAAGGGGACTCAGGTGTGGCTTTTGCTATTTGTTGCATGGGACTTCAAGGTTGGTCAGTCTCTCTGTCTCTCTGTCTCTCTCTCTCTCTCTGGTAGGTCCTTACATAACCCAGGCTGACTTTGAACTCACTATATACCTAGAGATGATCTTGGTCACCCTGCCTCCAGCTCCCCATTGCTGGGATAACAGGTGTGCACCCCCACACCTGGTGTATGTAGTGCAGGGGGTGGAACACAGGGCTTCATGCATGCCAGGTGACCACTAAACTCCATTGACGACAGTCCTAGGCTCCAGGATTTTTACTGAGTAGCCTTTAGGTTCTGCTAACACCAGGGCCAGGGAGCAGAGGTCCTGGACTTTGTTTAGGGTTCAGTCTTCTCATTTTCCCAGAGTGTTTCAATGAGGTCAAAAGCACAGGTTCTCGGTCATGTGTTCAGTGGGTCTATTTCTAGGCAGCAGAAAAAGCAGGAGGTGGTTTTTGTCCAGTGGGCTGTTGTGGCTGGTGGTTCTTTCTGTTGTTGACTTAGCTGGGTGGCTGGGTCCCGTGGGCAGAACAGCCATAAATAAGGGAGCAGACCTCCTCCTGCCCTGTGAGAGCTTCAGGTCAGTTGTGTTTGTTGGTTACAAATGAGTTCTAAAGAAGGGTAGGGTGTTGGGGAGAAAGCATAAAATCATACACTAAGCAAACAGAAAGGAACCAGACACAAAGAACCGAACAGCTCCCCCTCACTGCCTCACATCGTTCTGTACAGTTCCTTCCATCCTCAGTAGAATTTAGAGGAAACCCTGGAGTGTCCTCCTCAGTCATCCTGCCAGGGACTTTGACTTGAAATCCCCTTTCCTGGGGATGCCGGTATCTTTTTTATGTCCACTGGGTAGCGATCTCCAGGTGAGGACTTCTCTCGTCTTTCCTTGTACACCCTATGGCTTAACAAGCATGTTACATAAGTGGGCATTTAATATTTATGAGCGGATTGATTTCCAATGGATAAGCGCTGCCTCTCTTTCCCCTGTCATAGCAGCTTCCCTCCAGCCGATAAGACCATTTCCCCCAGGCCCCACATGTGGGGAGGGTTGCTGCCCCAGCAGCCTGCCTATGGGCTTGGCGCCCTGCGTTTGCTTTCCCCCCACCCATCGCCCTGTGCTTTGCTGTGCCTGCAGTGTGCAACTAAGTGCCAATCCATCTCACCCTCTTCATCAGTCATGAACTTGAAGTGTACAAGAGACGTCCCTTCAGTGTCTGACCTGCGGGAACACAGCCTGTTTGTCACAAACCATCCTTACTAGGAGAGTAAAGAGGAGCCAGCAACCATCCCACAAGCTGAGCACTGTATGGGCTCCTTCCCGCAAGACTGTGTCTTACTACATCAGCAGGAAGGGATGAGTGGTCCTGCCCTGTGCAGTGTCAGAATGCTGGACAACTTTTTACAGTCTTGCAAAAGGGTCGGTGCTCAATGGAGGATTATGGAGTTCGATTTTTGTTTGTGGGGTCCTAGTAATTTCTTTGTTTCTTTCTTTGCTTCTTTGTTTATTTCTTTTGTTCATTTGCTTGTTTGCTTGTGCTGAGACAGCATCTAAAATACCTTGCACTTCCTAGACCAGCACTGTACCACTGAGCCACGCCCCCAGCCCCTCACTGGGGGATTCTAGGCAGGTGCTCTATAGCTGAGCCACACCCCCAGTCCCTCACTGGGGGAGTCTAGGCAGGTGCTCTACCACTGAGCCACACCCCCAGCCCCTCACTGGGGGATTCTAGGCAGGGGCTCTACCACTGAGTCACACCCAGCCCCTCACTGGGGGATTCTAGGCAGGTGCTCTACAGCTGAGCCACACCCCCAGCCCCTCACTGGGGGAGTCTAGGCAGGTGCTCTACCACTGAGCCACACCCCCAGCCCCTCACTGAGGGATTCTAGGCAGGTGCTCTACAGCTGAGCCACACCCCCAGCCCCT
>CAJQZJ010032807.1:1113535-1125044 GCA_907164525.1 Lophiomys imhausi
GGGTGTGACTCAGTGGTAGAGCACCTGCCTAGAATCCCCCAGTGAGGAGCTGGGGTGTGGCTCAGTGGTAGAGCACCTGCCTAGAATCCCCCAGTGAGGGGCTGTGGTGTGGGTCAGTGGTAGAGCACCTGCCTAGAATCCCCCAGTGAGGGGTTGGGAGTGTGGCTCAATGGTAGAGCCCCTGCCTAGAATCTCCCAGTGAGGGGCTGGGGTGTGGCTCAGTGGTAGAGCACCTTCCATGTGCAAGGCACTGGATTCAATGGCCAATACTACAAACCTACAAACATTTAAAAAAATTGTAGACAAATGTCCAAATCAAGGTCTCTGCCATACATGTTTAGTCAAATGTCCTCAATTCTTGTCCAGAACAGAGAGCAAGAAGCAGCTTCCTCACAAGCCACAATGTCCCCAAATCTTGCCCTCACAGTTCTCCTGAGCTATTAGGCCATCAGGGGTCAGGCCTGTGGAGAACAAGTCTGTGGTCTAGAGGTCAGAAAAGCTCCGTTTCCTTCCAGCTTAGCACTTTCTTATTCCTGTTTTGTTTTTCGTTTTTTTCCTCCTCAACTTCAATCATATATCATTTACTCTCAACCTGCTTCAGGCTATGCTATTTATATTGAGGGGAATGGCACTTTTGGCTTATCAACTCTCTCTGTGAGGACTTGCGTTGTCTATATGTGCCCACAGAGTACCTCGCAAACTTGTCAAAATGAAAATTCGAATTCAGCAGACTCAGGTGCCTTTCTGTACAGGTGGAATCTCCTGTCCCAGGAACCAAGTTGAGTAGCAAGATATGAGGCAACATTTTGGCTGATGCAAGCATTCTCCATTTTGATTGAAATTGTGGCTACATGGCTGAAGACATGAAACCTGCTGAATGTGTCCTTAAGTGAGTGTGCTTTAGAGTGTATAACTTATGCTCCCTTTGCCATTGATGTGATAGCATACCCAACAAAACCAATGCATGCAAAGAAGGGTGTGATAGTTTTAATAGTCACTGAGACACAGTGTAGGTTAACCTGACAAGAGCCCCAGTGAGAGACTTAGATCACTTCTGTAGGGGATCACCTTGATTGGTAGTAGATATGGGAACTCCCAGCCCACTGTGGGAGGTACCATTCCCTAGGCAGGGGATCCCGAACTGTACACATGTAGGAATGGAGCTGAGAACTGAGCGTGCATGCATTTATTCCCTGCTTTCGAGTATGGATGTGATGTGATCAGCTGCTTCAAGTTCCTTCTTTGACTTTCCTGGAGTTATGATCTGTAGCCTGGAACTGTGAGCTAGAATGAGCCCCTTTCCCTTAAGTTGTTTTATATTTTTATTTTTTAATTTAAAAAATCAGGGCATTTTAATCACAGTAATAGAAATGACTCTAAAATAGAGGGTTTACTTTGGCTCATGGTTTAAGGGTGTAGTCCGCTATGGCGGGGGGAATCAAAATGGCAGGAGTGTGAAGCAGCTGGTTACATTGCATGCATAGTCAGGAAGCAGAGGGATGAATGTGAGAGCTGAGCCCACTTTCTCCTTTTTAATACTTGTAGCACACATAACTAAAAATTCCTACTGTGTTAGAAACAATCATCCTACAATACTGTTTTTCAGCTTATTGTGTTCTGTTCTTGCTTCAGTGTCCCTCAGGAATGTGTGAACACTGTGACAATCACAGAACTGCACACACAGGAGCTGCATGGCTCTCATGTGTGTGTGTGTGTGTGTGTAATGCACTTCAAGTTTCCTGGAATGACAATAAAACTCTGTCTGGCCTGTGTCCAATTAAATGAGGGCTTGTCTCTTGCCTTGAGGGTCCCATCTGTTCTTTTCACTGTTGTCTGTGATCTCTGTAACCTGTCCATCTAGCCTGGTTTGCAGCCCTTGTTCCAATGCCCCAGTGGCTCAGCTTCGCCTGTAGGACAGCATCTGCCCTCCTTGGCACAGCATCCCAAGCTTGTGATGACCTTCCAACCCTGCCCATATGTCCTCACATCTTTTATAATTAAAAAAAAACCCCACTCAACACTAGCTATAGCTGTGTGTGTGTGTGTGTGTGTGTGTGCAGGTTGCCATGAGTGCATGAGGAGGCTGAAAGAGGGCATCTAGTGCCTTGCTCTATCACTAGCTGTCTCTTCCCTTTGAGATAGGGTCTCTCTCTGAGCCTGGAGCTAGGCTGGCAGCCAGCCAGACACAGCAGTCTCCCTGTCTCCACTCTCCACAGTGCTGGGTTATAGGGATGACACATAGTTATGTCCAACTGTTTGCCTGGAGATTCACATTCAAGTTGTCTCACTTACACAGCAATCTGTCTTGCCCACAGAGCCATCTCCCCATGCCCTCTGTTTTTGAGACAGGGTCTCTTCACGGAACTGGAGCTAACACATCAGGCTGGGCTGGCTGACCAATGAGCCTGTGAAATCCACTTGTCTTCACCTCCCTGGCACTGGGATTACAAAAGTGAATTGCTTGTCTTTTTTTTTTTTTATAATACAGGTTTTAGAGATAGAACTCAGGGTCTCATTCTCAGCCACCCCCTTGGCCCTGTCATAGCCTTGGATAGACCATTCTTCCCACTTGCCTGCCACACAAAACCCCACTCGTGTTCCCATTATCATTTCTGCTTCTCTCGGTTACAAGAGGTCTTGTAGAACCTTCTGGTCAACCTACTCCTTTGCTCATCATTCAAAGCAACTGTGCTATCATGCACCTGACTCTTACACATCCATCTCAACAGATATTCCAGTGTCCTTTCTGCGGTGAGATGCTCTGCTAAAGGCAACTTAGGGGTGGAAAGCATTTATTAGGGTTACACTTCCAGATCACAGCCCATCGCTGAGGAGAGTCGGGAGCTCAAGGAGGAGCTTGAAACAGAAACCATGGAGGAATGCTGCTTGCTGGCTCCTTCACTAGCTTCCTTACTTAGCCAAGAACCACTTGCCCATGCATGGTCCTACCCATAGTGGGGGAGGCCCTCCTACATCACTTAGTAATCAGGGAAATCTCTTACAGACATGTCCACAGACTAACCTGAGAAAGATAATACTTGAAACCGTTTCTGAGCGATTCTAGGCTGCATTAACGGCTAAGTAACTATGACACCAGATGATACTCACTGAAGTTGTGACTCATCTTTCCTTCATTGATATCCTTTTTTTGAGACAGGCTCTCATGTAACCCAGTCTCGCCTCCAACTCATCAAACAGCCAAGGATGGCTTTGAATTCCTGATATTCATGTCTCTATCTCCCCAATACTGTATACAGGTATATGCCACTATAACTGATTTATTCAATGCTGGGGATGGAACCTAGGACTTCGTGCATGCTAGGCAAGTGCTCTACCCACTGAGTCAATTTCCAACCCCCTCTCTCTGACTTATTAGTATATAGCAGAGTGACTGTACATGGTAGTCTCTGGGTGTGTGTTAAATGCATGTGGTTTGTGTTGTGTGTATTATATGTGCATATGTTATGTGTGTTAGTGTCCACCATACACCATTTCTGCTGGAACAGAAAACCGTGGACTGGGCCATATACAATGAACAGAAATGTCTTTGACTTGCAGTTCTAGAGGCTGGGAATTCCAAGGTCAAGGGGCCACATTTGGTGAGAACCTGCATACTGCTTCACCCCAGACTGAAAGAGCAGAAGAAGTTATATAAGACAGCAAGAAAGGAGAGAAGGGGGTGGGCTCATCTTTCTGTCAGGAGTCCACTCTTGAGATGACTGACACATTTTTGTGACACCAGCGTTAATCTAAAGCCCTCAGGACCTGCTTGCTTGTCTACTCCTCTCCCCACTCCCACCCACAGCTCTATTTCTTCTTCCTCCTCTTCAAGACAGGGTCTTTTGAAGCCCAGGCTGGCCTCAAACTCACTATGTAGCTGAGGATGACCTTGAACCCCTGATCCTTCTACTCCACATCCTGAGATCAGGGGATTACAGATGAGGGCTGCCACTCCTGACTTATCTTCACTCCATAGATAAGAATTGAGGTGCAGTCCAGTGACCTGTCTGAGGTCCCGAGGCTGGTGATGGCAGGATCATGCTCATCACAAGGGTTACTCTGAGTGTGATGCCAGGTTTTGTACTGCCTGAGGGAACCGACAAATCATGGGAGGAAGTGGTGAGCACTGCTCAAGTTCCGGCAGCATTTAATTATTTTAGCATTTATTTTTGTGTACTCCCACGTGCTCGTGCTAGCATGTAGGTAGCCATGGTGCATGTGTGGAAGTCAGAGGACAGCTCGCAGGAGTCCATTCACTCCTTTTACCATGTGGGACCCAGGGATGAGAATTCTTACCTGTAGAGCTATCTCTATTTGTGTGTGCATGAGGGGTATGTATGTTCTTGGGGGTATATGTGTGTGTGTGTGTGTGTGTGTGTGTGTGTGAAAGCCAGAGAAAGACCCAAGTGTTGCATCTCTGGAGCCCATTACCTTGTTACTTTTGAAACAGGATCTCTTACTGGCTTGGGGCTCCCTGATTTGGCTAGGGATCTGTGTGTCCCCACATCCCCGGTGCTACATTACCAGTGAGCATCACTATACTCAGATTCTTCTCCTCCTTTAAAGTTGATTCTGGGGTTGCAACTCAGGACTTAACTGATGGAACCGTCTTCCCAACACTCTCCCAGAAGGGACTTTGGGTCAGGCAATCCCACTGTCGTGTAGGTGACCACAGCCCTCCCTCCGCCAGAGGCCCTCAGGAAGGAGCTGCACTGCAGCCTCCTAAACACCACCTCTGACGGCCTCTAGACTCTTGACTCTAGCTGAGATTTTCAGATTTTAAAGAAAACTAAAGTCTGATTCAGTGTTTCCAGCATGGCAGGAAACTCAAGTCCTCTATTTATCTGCTGCTAAAAGATAAAGAAAAAAGAAATCAAACCAGAAAAAAAATAAGTCCACACTTTTGTGTCTTGGAAAATTCTGAAGGTATATCATTTCACCACAGAGGCTGGCCAAAGTAAAAGGCAAAAGGAGAGATGGTTACCATAAAATACACATAGTAATAAATAATGCACAGCAGATGGTTCCCTGGAATTGAGGGGAGATGTTAATACACACAGAATCCAGAGAGCCACAGGCTCTGTATGGGATGGTGGAAGAAAGCATAAGAAGTTAGCAGCCCTCAAGGTGAAGGAAGGAGGGCTTGTGGATTTAGGGACAGGGACTCGTTTGTCAAGTGACAAACATAGATATGTCTGGGTGTTTTCAATGGATTGCCCAGAGTGGTGGGTGTGAGCCCACTGATTCACCAGAGCTCCCCAACACAGCTGCTACAGTGACAGAGAGCGTCTAACTACCCAACCAGAGATCCGATTCACTTTAGAGATCTACAAAAGAAGGATGGACCCTTAAGGGAAAACAAGAAGAATTTGGGGAGGATGTTTTCCCTCACCCGGTGGGCAGTGACATCAGTGTTGAGGGCAGTAGCAGGCACCAGGTGCTCTGGGGACTCCATTATGCAGGAAGGAACTCTGGGATTGCAGCTGGCCAGTTGTTGAAGAGTTGTGGCCCAAGGAGATGACTCAGTTGCTAAAGTGTTCTCTACGCAAACACAAGGAGCTGAGTTCCACCCCCAGAACCCGTGTTAAATCTGGGTGTGGTGGTCGAGCGATTGTGTAATCCTGGGACTGGACAGTTGGGTATGGGAAGCTTCTTGGAACTTGGTGGCCACCCAGCCTTGCTAAATTGGCTAACTCCAGGTCCCAGTGGGAGGCTTTGTCTCAGAAAACAACAGGAGCCAGTCAGACAGCTCTGAGAATAAAGAAGTGTGCTGTCAAGCCCGATGACGTGAATTTGACCCCTGAGACCTATGTGATAGAAAGAGAGAATCATCAACTCCTTGCAAATTATCCTCTGACCTCCACACACACATCTGGGGCATGTGTGGCACCCCGTAATAATTGCTCCTTCCCCCAAAAGAACCCAAGATGTATATGACTCCTGAGAATGACATTCAAGGTTGGCCTCTGGCTGCCAAATGCATGTGCACACATGTACACCTGAACACAAATAAATACACACACATACACACCACACACACACACACACACACACACACACACACACAGTTCAAGATAGATGCTGGGTTATCGAAGGACCACAGCTTTCAGTGGTCCTTCAGTAAAAACATCTGTACTTACTCCGTTTCTTACTGACCCCAGGGAGTTCAAATGGCCCTATCTTCCAGAGGGAGGGAAGCCAGAGGAAGACACTGAAGGTCAGAGCAAAGGCTGGTGCAGAGGAGGCCTCGAGTGATGACAGGACACATGCCCAGAGAGGTCAATTAATAAAAATCAACCTTCACTATACAGAAAGTTCTGCTGCTCCCATCACCATTTTTCACCCACTTAGCTCATAAGCGCCTCTGAGCAGTTTTGTGGAACAGGAAGGCAGAGGTTATTCATCTTCATCTTGTTTCATGAAGAAACAAAATTTTGGGGGCAGTGAAGTGATTTGTTCAAAGTTGCAAGGTCACAATGGAGTTTTATAGCTGGTAGAGAAGAAGAAAGAAGAGGACCCAGGCTGCCCTTTGCAGGTTCCTGTCCACAGCAGACATCAACAATTGATCCCAGAACTCTCTACCACGGAGCTTGGCTTCCCGGTGAAGTGCTCCTAGAAGCTATTACTAGTTGATTGGCATTGGCCTGCAAAATGGAATCCCCTTCAACTTCCAATCCCACCTGATCTCCTTTGACAGATGAGAACACCATGTCTCTTTGGTGTGAAGGGACTTGACCAAGATTGCCCTGTGGTTCAGTGATCTAAGTCAAAGCCCCTCCCTCCCTTTAAATAAGTTTCTTAAGTGGTTTACTTAAGGTGGAATTTAAAAAGTCTCTCTCTCTCTCTCTCTCTCTCTCTCTCTCTGTGTGTGTGTGTGTGTGTGTGTGTGTGTGTGTGTGTGTCTGTATGTGTTGGCCGGGGTCTTCCTCTATCACCCTGTGCCTTCATGCCTTAACTGAATAACTGGAAGCTCACTGTTTCAGCTAGGCTGATCAATCAAACATTTCCCCAGAACCAAATTCCCAACTACATGCAAAAGTTAAAAAAAAAAAAAAGCTCTTTCTTCTTCTAAGGCTTTAGTGTGTCACAAAAATCCTTTCTGGAGGCAACAAGCGAATTATCAATATCAATAAAATGCAGTTTTACTTCATACTAGTAATAATTCCCTAAATCTCAAGTGCTGCTTGCTCAGAGCTTGTATTCTTATCCCAGTAAAAATAAATAGTGTTGGTGTGACATGGCTCAGCAGGTAAGGCGACTGCGGCCAAACCTGGTGACCTGAATCCCACCTCTGGGGCCCACATGGTGGGAGAAGAGAAGTGACCTCCACACATGAGCTGTGCCACAGGCACCCCAAAAAACAGAGGGAAGAGAGTCCTGCTGACTGATTGTGGCACACACCTTTAATCTCAGCACTCGGGAGGCAGAGGCAGGTGGATCTCTGTGAGTTCGAGGCCAGCCTGGTCTACAGAGCGAGTTCCAGGGCAGCCAGAGGAACAGAGAAATCCTATCTCAAAAACCAACAAAACAAACAAACCCAAGTGTGCATCATAAACAAAACAACAACAGAAAAACAACAACCCCCCCAAAAAAAGATCCACTAAGGTCCCCCGACTGTGAAGCCATCCATTAGGAGAAGCACAATGGCCACAGGTGGCCATCCCACTGCCACTCATGGACTCCACTATGAGAAAGAAACATATCTGTGTTCACCAGCCACCATCAGAGCAAACAGGCCGGGAAGACGCTCTGTGACAATGACACTGTCAAAGTCAGGGCCTTGGCTAGGAAGGTGTCTTAGTCACTGTTCTATTGCTGTGAGGAGACAGCATGACCAAGTCAACTTACAAAAGGAAGCATTTAATTGGGGGCTTGCTTACAGTTTCAGAGGGGGAGTCCATGACCACCATGGCAGGAAGCATGGCGGCAGGCAGGCAGGCATAGTGTTGGAGCAGTAAACAGTTTACATCTGATCCAAAAGATGGAGGCAAAGAGGCCGTCCCAAAGCTCACCCCCAATGACACACCTTATCCAGCAAGGCCACACCTCCTAATTCTTTCCAAACAGTCCATTAACTGGGGGCCAAACATTCAAATATATGAGCCTATAAGGGCTATGTTTATCCAAGCCACCACCAGAGGAGAAGGCACCTACTGATCCAGACTAGGATGCTCCGGACATTGCCAGCAAAATTGGACTTAACTCAGCTGAATCTAGTTGTCTAACATAAGCACATTTTTTTTTTCTTGATTTCAGTGCTGAGAATTAAACCTAGAGCCTGAGGTAGGCTAGTCAAACACTGTACCACCGAGCTGTATTACCTGCCCAGTCTAGTATCTTTCATCACACAGAAATGCTTACCGACGGTAGAATGGGGAAAAATTGCAGTAAATATGTAGAATATGCTGTGCACTGTCAGTCAAATCATCATAGAGGAGTTCCTCAGACCTGCTGAATAGAAGAGGCAAGAGACCTAGATCCCCTATGGCTGCATTTGTGTGAAGGTCAGGGCAGGCGAGGCAAGGCTTGTGGAACTCAGGGGAGAGTTTGCCTTGAGGCTGGCTATTGGGAGGGCTTGGGAGAGACAACCTGGAGGTCTATGAATGACCCAGGCCTAGATCTGAGTGGTTGGTTCCACATCTACACATGAAATCTCTCTTGTCCTAGATTCTCTACAGCTGAACGAAGTCACTGTGTGGAAATGACGTGAAAATGGAAGTGAAACTCTACCCAGGGGAGCAAAGTGGGGGAGGGGAGAGGCTGGGGAGGGTGACGGGGGAATGTGCTCAAAATGTACTTTTGTATGAAAATGGCCTTATGCAGCCCAACCAACCAAACCAAACTCATCAAGCTGTATGCGTAAGACTGAAGCGAACACGGTGTGCTCTATCTTAACAAAGTCAACTCCTGAGCCGAGGAGATGACTCAGTAAGAGTGTTTGCTGAGCAATGATGAGGTCCTGAGTTCAGATCTACAGTGCCCACATAACAGCAGGGTATGGTCACACACTTGTCTGTAATTCCAGTGTTAGGGAGGGGGGGTGGAGGCAGTTGGCTTGCTGGCGCTTGCTGCCTGTCTGCCTGGCTCCAGACTTAGTTCGTTCAAGAAAAGGTTCAGAGTGATGGAGCAGGACATCTCCTGTCCTCTTCTGACATCACACACATGTGCACACTGGCGCATACATGTGCATATACACTTACACACACACAAAAATTATAAAAAAAGAAATGGTGCCAGGTGTGCTGTGGTGGCACATGCCTTTAATCCCACCAAGAGGTAGAGGCAGGAGATCCTCCTGTATACACACACACACACACACACACACACACACACACACTCTTCAAGTGAAAGAGAGGATCTAAGATAAGTAATTTCAATCCCCAAGTCCCTATCCCAGAGGTCCTGTTGTAAACTGCCTCTTACAGGTATTTTATTGTTTACGTCCACACACTGTCCCAATAAGGGTTCCCAAAGCCCACCTCTTTCTCATCAGCACCCTCACGGCACCCAGTGTGTGGCTGACCCTACCCTGTAATAAGCTGCACCTGCATGAAAGTCTGTGTGTACGCACAAATCTCCGTGTGCTTGTGCAAAATCACATCTGGGAGGTGATGGCTCACAAGCGGAGGGTTTATTCCTTCATATGCTGATGTATGTCGTCCAGGCAACAGAGTGTGAGGCTGCCTGACTGCTTTCCCCTTGGCCATGATGCTCTGAGACAGGGTCTCTCACTGAACCTGGAGTTCGCTGGCTGACTCCTCCTGCCTCAGCTCCCCCTACCCAGCTCTGGCAGGCTAAGAAAGCCTGGCACAGCACACTCAGCTTTCAGGTGAGTGCCAGGAATCCAGACCCTGGACCTCATGTCTGCACAGCACCCTCTTTACCCACTTTACCCTCTTCTTAATCCTCTTGCCCAGTTTTTGAGGCAAGGTATTGCTGTGCAGCCCAGGCTGGCCTTGAACCCCTGGCATCATGACCAGGTATCTTCCCTGCCTCTCTTCTTCCATCAAACAGTTTTGAGTGTTTCTAGTCCAGCAGTGTAAACTGGCATTCTCCTTTGGTATTATTTCACATAGAGTCATTGTCACCATGCGTTTCTTGCTCTGCCTGGTTTTCTGTTTGTCTGCTTTTAGCACTTTCCCCACCGGATTGAACCCTCCCACCCTGGGGTAGGTGAAATTCCACCAGGTCTGTCTTGTGCCACCCACACACTCCTTCTGTCTGTGGCCTAGAGTTTGAGTCACTTTGAAAAGGGACCATCTAGCTCACGTATCCTAAAGTTTTTTGTTTTTTTTTTTTAAATTTGGACCCTTCAGGATGAAGTTAGCAGATTCCAGTGACTAATCGAGTGACAAGCATGCTCTTTAAATATTAAGGAGACTCTTTGTCTTCTCTACTCTGTTTTGCACTTCACTTTGTTCTGCCTCCTATCCTCGTAATATTCAAAACAGAAGGAAAATTTCAAAGCCCATCCCCCAGAGCACTGGGACACACTTGCTTTACATGAACATACTTTGAACAACATCTGTGTTGATGGAGGGATGACACTTAAAAAAAAAAGTTTAGACAGAGAGGGTCTCACTAAGTTGCCCAGATTGATGGCACTCAATCTGTAGCCCTGGTTGAACTTCAGCTCGCCATCCTCCTGCCTCCTGTGGGTGCTGGGAACAGAACCCAGGCCCTCTCCTAGAGCAACAAACCTTCAGCCACTGAGCCAACTCTCGAGCTTCTGGGATAATATTGTTTTGTATGTGCACTTTGTTGAGGTCCCATAGCTCATAGGGAGCAAAGCTGGGACAGTAGCCTTGCCATCTGGCTCCAGGTCCGTAGATCTTCTCATAAAGCGTCTTGCTTCCTAACAATGAGGTCAATACTAGGGGTGGCAGTGCCCAGAGAAAGCAAGAATTCCAGCAGGAGTTGGCTTCATTCCCTGTAGGTGTGAGAGGGATGCAGAGCTGAGCATGAGGGTGGGAGTGGCCCTCACTCTAATGTCTGCATATTCCTCAGTGAGACAGGGGCATGAAGGAGGATAGCATTCTAACACATAGAGCATATGGGGGGTGTTGAAATGAAGTTTGCATACCTTTCTCTTGCTCAACCTGTCAGGAGCATCATCCAGCTAGGAATGGATGTGGGGACCATGGAATTGCAGTGGAGCAGATGTATTGGTGATAGGAGGAGGAGCCAAGGACGAGAAGAGGGAGCAATTGCCAGGCAGTGGGACCTAGTGGTGACATTTTATTAAACTTGGCATTGGGCCATGGCCACCCATTATACAAAGCTGAGAGTGACCGTTATAATTCCAGAGCCCTTGAGCAAACCACTGCTTGAAAGGTTACCTTTCATAGTCACCCCATTAAAACAACTGGGCCAGAGAGCAGGGTTTCTAGAGGAGGGTGTGGGGATGCATATGGGCAGCGTTCTTTATAGGTGGGAGTGTGGCTCAATGGTAGAGCACCTGATAGAATCCCCCAGTGAGGGGCTGGGGTGTGGCTCAGTGGTAGAGCAC
>CAJQZJ010032807.1:1126851-1140145 GCA_907164525.1 Lophiomys imhausi
CTGGGGTGTGGCTCAGTGGTAGAGCACCTGCCTAGAATCCCTCAGTGAGGGCTGGGATGTGGCTCAGTGGTAGAGCACCTGCCTAGAATCCCCCAGTGAGGGGCTGGGGTGTGGCTCAGTGGTAGATCACCTGCCTAGAATCCCCCAGTGAGGGCTGGGATGTGGCTCAGTGGTAGATCACCTGCCTAGAATCCCCCAGTGAGGGGCTGGGGATGTGGCTCAGTGGTGGACCATTATCCCACCTGCTGTCATTCTCAAAACTCAAACCCACTGTCACATGGGAAAAATCTCTTGTAGGGAAAGTGCAGAAAAGCTGCACAAGAAAGTGGAGAAGGAAGCCCAGTTCACCTCAGCCTGGGATCCTTGCTGACCCCTGGAGTCCAGCTGTCTCCTGTAGTCTTCCTCTGAGTTCTTTCTCTTCAGAGCACACTGCCTTCAAGTTAGGCATCTCAGGGCAAGCAACCTCACGCTCCTTCTGTGGTCCCCATGTGTCAAACACAGAGGCGCCCAGGAAGTCCACTGATCGTTTGACTCAGACAAAAGCAAATCGGCATTCTCACGGAGGGTTTTTGTCTGTCTAGGCTTTCTCTGAATAGCCCAGGCTAGCCTGGAACTCCCAGTCCTCCAGCCCCAGCTTCCAGAGTGCCTGGTAACCTCGTGAGTGTTATCTACAGAGATGTGCAGTAGTGACTTCCCTGTTCAGTCATATGGAGGCTAGTTCTTGTGCAGGTTCCAAGCTGTGGGGGCGGAGACATCCCAGCCTGCCTTGCTGACACTTTGCTGATGGAATCTGTACAGGTGTAGACCACTTCCCTTTGATGCAACAAGGCTGAGGGCTCCTGGCTTTACTCTGGCAGCACCCACTGCAGGCCCAGGGGGATCTGCTTTCTCTATTTTCACAGATGTCTCGGGGAAGAAGATGACTGGGATTCAGGGAAAGCATGAGGAACTGTAGTTCAATTCCTGTCCATACGCTAATTCACTGCCTGGGATTTCCAGCACACATTATGCATGAGGAGGCACTAAATAAATGCTGGGTGAAGGACCCCTCCCCCACTTTCTAGTAGGTCATACCTTCCAGAAAAGCCATAAATGTCACAAATTTTTTTTTTTCAAGCTACAAATCAAACTGGCTGGTCATTTAGAGATCAAGGCTGAGCTGATGGCCTCTGGCTAAGACAGTGAGAGGAAGTTCAGGCTTAGGCAATGATCCTAAGCAGTCATGCAGGTGACCACCTCCGCTCCCCACAGCATAAATACACATCTAGGCCATATGTCACTCCTGTATTCAGAACTCCTAAGGGGCAGAAGAGCTATGCAACCTCTCCATCAGGTTTGGGGAGGTGGCTCTAAGCAGCAGGCCATTGGCCCCCCTAATATACATGCTACTGTAGAACCATCGTTTGTCCTGGCACCTCTCTTTGTAAAGCAAGGTAGACCACCTTCTCAAGAGCCTCCGAGTTAGGCTGGCAAAACTTCCGGCCATTCAGGTGTCAGCCAAGTTCTAGGCCAGCCTCTGGGGCAGGTGCGACGAGGGGACCAGGCTCCCCATACCTCCTCCTCCTCTCTGAGGATTGTTAGGGAACGAGCCAGTTGTGTTTGCAGTTACTGACCCAAGAGTTACAATGAGGTCCAAAACCCTTAAGGAGAGTCAGGGGAGGGGAGAGAGGCAGAGGACTGGACTGTAGAGTGGAATCCTTACCACCTCTCCACACATGCCCTGCTGCCTCCAGAACGCCCCTGGTGTCCCAGCAGCATCCCCTCTTCATAGACTCCTCTAGTTCCCAGCCCTGCTGTACATACCTGGGGCGCTCATGCTCGGCGGCCTCCTCCGGGTGCTTCTTCCACGTTGGCCTCCAGCTTCCTCCAGCGCTGGGCTCCTGCCTCCAGCATGTATCTGCCCGAGGCTGCCACGCTCTGTGGGGCTTTGGAGCCTCGTAGGGATGCCAGGGGTCAGGGTTCTGGAGATAAGAGGACTCAAGGAGAGGAGAGAGAAAAGAGGGAGTGAGACAGAGAAGAGAAGAGGCCGAGAGAAAGTGTGTCATAGGCTGGTAGGGGCGGGGGAGAAAAATGCAAAACCAGACAGGAAATGAGACTTGAAAAAAATTGAAAAAGGTTAGAAAAAGAGATAAGGAAGGGGGAGGGGCGGAGCTTGAGCCTAAGACTTTGGGGGCCTGGCTGTTATGAGGTAAGGGGTGCTCCCAGGGTGGGGACATTGCTGGGCCTGGGTGCTGAGTCCAAGGTTGCCAGGCAACCTGCTTTAAATTGGGGGGAAGCTGGTCCAGTCTGGACTGTCAATCACGGGGGTCCCAGTGTGGGGTTAGCAGGGGCGCCCCCTTTTTTTAGGTTTTCTAGGGTAGTTCAGAAAGAGGAGTCTTGGACTTCTTCATTGGGAGGGTAGTGTAGAGGAGGGCAGCTGCTCCTACCGTGAGAGACTCAAGTTCGCTCAGAAATGGAAACAGGAACCAGTAAGAGAATGTCCCTAAAATAAGTAGCAAGCACATAGTCTCCAACACTGGGCTCAGAGAAATAGGCTTGCCTTGGGAGAAAACTTTCTGAAAAATTAATTATGGTTACTTTTTAAAGTGTGGAGCGGGGGTGGGGTGAATGTGCACTGGTTTCTAAAAGATGCGCGCCTGTGTCTTTACAGATTGTTCTCTACCTTGAATCTCTTGCTGAACTTGGAGCTAGGCTGGCGAATAGCAAGCTGCAGTGACCCTCCTGTTTCCATCTCCATAGTCCTGGGTTGAAGACCTCGCCACACCTGGCTTTTTGTGGCTATGCTTGGGATTTGAACTCAGGTCCTCTCACTTGCACAGCAAGAGCTCCTCTATGCCGAGCCCTCTAAAAACCTTTTGCTCTGTAAAGGAGAGCGCCCCCGCCCCCATGCAAGGTGAGAAAGGGATCCACATGCTTTAAGACAACTGAAGTGTATGAAGATGCACACAGGGCACAAACACAAGGGTGACAACTTCTCACCAACTGAACAAAAATGTGTAGTTCACACCCATGTTGTGTTCCATCAAAACGTGAGACTTCTGTGTCTCTCCCACACCCTGATCTTCTTTCAGTCACTGTCCCACCTGTAGCAGCAGGCTCAGCCCCAGCTGAGACTGGTTTTGTCCATTCAGGAGCATTGTTACTTTTTATTTTTAAATTGATGGAGAATGAATCCAGGATCTTCTGTACAGTAGGCAGGCATTCTGCTGCTAAGTCACACCCTTAACCTCCTCACTGGGGGATTCTAGGCAGGTGCTCTATCACTGAGACACACCCCAGCCCCTCACTGGGGGATTCTAGGCAGGTGCTCTACCACTGAGCCACACCCCAGCCCCTCACTGGGGGATTCTAGGCAGGTGCTCTACCACTGAGTCACACCCCAGCCCCTCACTGGGGGATTCTAGGCAGGTGCTCTCCTGCTGAGTCTCATCCCTGGGCCCTGGTCATGAACTTCCCATAACTGGAAGCAGGCATAGGCTCCCTTTTGTTCTTCCCTCTCACTCAGTCTTCAGTTTTTGATATTTATGGATGAGATTGAATGCAGGTGTACTTCATTAAGACTTGGCTTCCTCTCACCCAAATCTTCCTAAAAATGTTAAACTTTCAGAAAGTTTAAAAGAATGGTATAATGATATCCATGATTTCCCACCACCTGATTCTATAGTTGACATCTTGGTGCACGATAATCTCTCTATCCATCAATCTTCATTTTGGATACATTTCAAAACAGGTATCAGGCATTGGTAAGGTGCCCTCTGAATTCTCCATCTTGTATGTCACTCGTGGGAGAACTGAATTTGTCCTCACATTGGGGATTAGACACAGAACACCACATACATCAAGAAAGCTATATCCTTAGGCCTTTTTATAGTTTTAGTTTTAAAAAATAAAAGCAAAAGGATTTATGTGTATGTGTTTTCTTGTGTGTTGTTTGTTTTCTTGTGTATGAGGCATGTGTGTGTGTGGAGGTCAGAGGTCAATCCAGGGTGTTAATTACTAGGACTTGTGCACTTGAATTTTTGAGACAATGTCTGTCATTAACTTGGAACTCGGTTAGGCTGACTGGCCAGTGAGTCCCAGGGACCCACCTGTCTCTAACATGCCAGAGATGGAGTTACAAGCACATACTACCTACCACACTCATTTTTTTTTTAAAAAACATGGGTTCTGGGAATGGAGCTCAAATCTTCATGCTTGTAAGGTATCACTATACCCACTAAGGTGTTACCCAGCCCTAGCCAGAGAATTTTTAAGGGTAATAACTTACATGTCAGTCTTTTTATATATATATATATTACATAAATTCATTATTTATATATTTTAAATATACTTATATTATTTAAATTATACATCATTTATATATTTAAATATATATTATTTTAAAATTATGTGTGTATGTCTCTCTCTCAGTAAATATGTGTGTGTTTGTGCTCATGAGTGCATGTGCCTGCGGAGGCCCGGTGAGAATATCTGATTCCCAGGAACTGGAGTATCTGGAGGTTGTGAGTTATCTGGTGTAGGTGCTGGGAACAGAACTTGGGTCTTTTACAAGAATAGCAATCACTTTTAACCAATGAGCCATGTCTTCAGTCCCTAACATTTACAGGCAGGTTTTGGCTTTGTGATAAAACAACTTCTGGTAAATGTGTATACTGTGTGATACAAAATCCTCATGAATACGCAGGACTTTCAAGTCCAATGTGGCTGTGTCCAGCTACTTCTGACCGCTGAGTGCTGGGTGGGCGGCTGCTATGAATAGGCACTAAATTTTAAATTTCGTTGAATTTTAGTTGATCTTAACCTAAATGTAGGCACCATTATTTGATTCTATCACTGAAAAACCTGTCAAGTATACTGAAGCCATTTATTTGCCAACCTACTTAGACATTTCATAGACCCTAAGTAGAGATCAAGTATTTCTGAGGAGAATTTAATGTTAGTTGATGGGCTGCAAGTTCAGAAGACTTCATGTACACCAGGTGAGGCAGGGAGTGGAGAGATGGCTCAGGAGGTGAAGGGCTTGCAGGGCAAGAATGAGAGCCAGCGTTTGGATCCCCAGCACCCATGTACACTGTGGGCAGGCATGGTGGCCTGACTGTAACCTCAGCTTGGGGGAAGCAGAGACAGGGGATTTCCAAGGAATGCTGTGTAGTTAGACTCCACTGCAAGCTTTGGGTTCAGCAAGAGACGCTGCCTCCGCAAAGAAGTGGCACATGACTGAAGAAGACATCTGGGGTCAACCTCTAGCCAGAGATTGCTCATGCACACGTGTGCGCGTGACCCCGTCCACACACAAGAGCCCATGCAGCACACAAGAGCCCACACGTAATAAAGGATGGAGGATGGGGCTGTACTGGGGATTGAACCTAGGGCCTCACTCACGGAGGAACAAATACAGGGCTGAAGAGACTGTTAACTGCTATGTGTCTTCAGTGAGGGGAGGGTGACACGAACCATGAAGCTTCTAAAGGAAAGGATGCTGTGGACTGGATCTTGTGACAGCCCCACGTCAGTCACCATAAGTTCCCTGATGTCAACATTGCAACAGCCACCTCGGGCCCAAATGACAGACTCTCATAGCAGCAGTGTTTCCAGAACTTTCTGCGGTATAAGACGCTCCTTAAAGTAAATGTCTAAGCCGTGTATGGTGGTGTACACCTGTAATTCCTGCACTTGAAAGGTTGAGGCAGGAGGGTCACCAATTTGAGGTTAGCCTGAACTCTCAAAAAAAAAAGATTTAGCAAAATATTAAATAAATGTCTGATCTGTTATGGATTGGTTGTTTTAAAATATATAATAAAAATTAATTACTAGAAAATGGAATTTTTAAAAAGACACTCAAGATACAAGATGACAGATCACACTTGGCCATCATGACAATACCAAGGATGCCATAGAGTCTTAAAATGCTGAATCTCCATTTATGTTATCTTGTTTGGACTGGTCTACACAAGGCCCAAATACCAGATTGTGGGCCACTCCCCTGCAGAGGGGACAGAGTGCTGATGATGCTCGTGTCTGCCCTGAGCTGACCCAGCCAGCCTTATCTCCCGAAGACACTGGAAGAGGCAAGATAACCATAATATTGGTCACCTGGATGTTCACAAACAGGGGCTGAAGTCAGCAGCTTGAAAGATCCAGGCATGCGGTGAGACGGTAGGTAGTGGGTAGATGTGTGTACGTTTTCTGGGGGAGAAATGAGCAAAGGACTATACACCCCACAGAGCACCAATGACACACCAAAGAAATGACCCCACTGGAGTTCAGCTTGGGGAATCAATGAGTTCTACCGGGGTTCCTTACAGGAGTGTGGGTGATGGGGTTAGTGACAGGAACACGGATGACGAAAGCCAGCTCGAGCCAGAGTGACAGCTCAGGGAAGCTGCATCCCTGAAGATCCCTGGAGCACTTGCATGGAGCTCCACAGGTTGGAGTTTCCTCTTCCCAGCACCTGCTGCTGCTTCCCTGACTTGGCAAGGGACCTTGTGAATCCTGTAAGCTTCATCTTTTCCGGGACTTGTGAGTTGTATTTACTTCCTAAGGCTCATGAACCTCCTACCTCCCTCCCTCCAGGTGGGAGTGTTACCACTCAGAGTAAATCTTGGCGCAATAGCAGCGAGCTTGCTGATATGCACAAAGCTTTGAGATCCAACCCCAGTACTGCATAAACTAAACATGATGGTATGCCTGTGATCCCGGCACTGAGGAGGTGGAGATGGGAGAATCAGGAAGTCAGGATCATGCTCGGCTACTGTCTTAGTCACTGTTCTGCTGCTGTGAAGAGACACCACAATGAAGGCAATTCTTACAAAAGAAAGCATTTAATTGGGAGCTTGCTTAAGGTTTCAGCAGTGTAGTCTGTTATCATCATGGGGGGTAGTGTGGTGACACATGGGCAGACATGGTGCTGGAGAAGTAGCTGAGAATTCTACGTCCAGATTCACAGGCAGGGAGAGAGAGAGAGAGAGAGAGAGAGAGAGAGAGAGAGAGAGGGAGAGACAGAGAGAGAGAGAGACTGGGAATGGAATAGGCCTTTGAAATCTTAAAGCCCACCCACAGGGACACACTTCAGTCAACAAGGCCACACCTCCTAATCCTTCTAATTCTTCTCAAATAATACCACTCTTGATGACTAAGCATTCAAGTATATGAGCCTATGGGACTGTGGTGGTTTGAATAGGTTTGACCCCCATAGACTCATATATTTGAATACTTGGCCCATAGGGAATGGCACTATTAGGAGATGTTGCCCTATTGGAGGAGATGTTAGAGGAAGTTTGTCACTGTGTGTGTGTTGGGGGGGGGATGTTTTCAGGTCTTAAATGCTCAAGCTATGTCCAGTGTAAAACAAAAATCCAGTCTCCTTCTGGGTGCCTTCAGATCAAAACAGAACTCTTGGCTCCTCCAGCGCCATGTCTGCCTGCACGCTGCCATGCTTCCTGACATGATGATAATGGACTACACCTCTGAAACTTTAAGCCAGCCCCAATTAAATGTTTTCCTTTATAAGAGTTGCCTTGGTCATTATTGTCTCTTAACAGCAATAAGACCTTAACAGAGACAGAAGTTGGTACCAGGAACTGGAATGTTGCTGTGATAGGCCAGACCACACTTTTATTTGGAGGAATGTGGATTTGGGGACTTTGGGTTAGGAAGCAGAGGAATGATTGAAGTGGGGCTTAATGGACCATCTCAGTAGAAGTGTGGAAAGCAGTGGTGCTGAGGGGGATTTGAACTTTGGGAGCCTGGCTCAAGAGATTTCAAAAGGGAATTTTAGTATGTTGCCTAGAGATCATTCATGTGATATTTTGGTAAAGAATGCAACTGCCTTTTGCCTTTGTCCAGGCTAAAGTGAAGATATTTAGATTAATTGCACTGACAAAGGAAATCTCAAAACAGCCTAGCATAGACTCTATCCTGTGGTTCACTCTTGCAAAGAGTGTTTTAATCAAAAAAGAGCAAACCAAGAAAGGAAAAATACAAAGTGTGTGGTTCAAGGATTAAAGAAGCATAAGGAAGTGGAATGGAGATAAATTCTGTGTTCAAGAAGATAAACAGATTAAAGATATTAAATGGAATTAAAGGAGTGGTGACCATGGGGAAGATGCCACCCAGGTGAGCTTCCATCTTGTGAAAAGGATGTTGATGTTAGGCAGCAATGCCCCTTTTTGAGCAAGGTATCATTATGACCTAGTTAATGTTTTCATTTGGACGTAAGGAAATAAGAATGTCTGTCAGGGTGACAAGGGGTATATTGTGATGGCTATCCTTGGTTGTCAACTTGACTATGTCTGGAATGAACTATAATCCAGAAATGGAGGGCACATGCCTTTTATCCAGATCTTGAGGCTAGAAGACACAGGCTTTTGATCTGGGTCTTGAGGTAGGATGACACAGTTTTGATCGGGATCTACACATGCCCTTAATCCGGATCTTGGAGCATAGTGGATGTGGTAGAAGTTAGGTCTCCTTGGTGAAATTAGTGTGCCATTCAGCTTGGCATCTAGTAGCACATAGGGGATTGGCCTGGCATCCTTTGAAGTTGCCGAGATGGAAACACAAACTGCCCTGTAAAAGGGGCATGGCTAAGAAACCGAGCAAGCCACACAGGTGACATCAGTTGCTGTGAGAAGCAATGGGACTGCTGGACATCAAGAAAAGTCTTGTGGACCCTCGATACCTCCAAGGATCACAAGAAAATGAGATATATAAGCCAGAAAGCTCCCCTTGGTGCTTTCTTCCTCCTACCCTCACTGACAGAGAAGTCACACCGGAGAAGTACACAGCAAGGTATGCCGTAATGATCATAAACTGAAAGGTGGAGTCCAAGAGAGAAAGACTTTTCATTACAAGTTAGCCCGAGAAAGACCCTTTGCAGTAATTCAGCCTATTAAGGCTGACAGCAAAGAGGGTGGAGTTCATTAGCTGCATGGAGTAGCTTTAGGCCGTGAAGCCTATGAAAAAAAGCCCAGCCTCAATTTGGTGGTTGGAACAGACTGACTTTATAAACCGGCCACAACTTGGTGGTTGAAATAAATTGGCCTTGTGAACTGGCAAAGTAAGGCCCAATGGACTTTGAGCTTGAAAGCTACTACTTGCTGGGACTGCCATAAACCAAGTCATCTTGCACAAACCTATGCTAAGAATATTACTATCCTTTTAAGAAACTTAAAATAGCCATAAGTTATGTGTTCATCGATAGGTATTGGGGTGTTCTTGGATAGATTATAAGTTTTAGATTATAGTTTTAGGTTTTAGGATTTAGGTATTTTTTAAAGGTGTTTGTTAAGTATTAATAAATATAAATGTTTATAAATAAAAATTTTTTGTTACAAGTGGCCATGCATAAACAGAAAGAAAAACTTAGATCCAGACATGGTGGTACATTGGTTTAATAAAGAGCTGAACGGCCAATAACTGAAGCAGGAGAGGATAGGCAGAACTTTTGGCAGAGATAGGAACTCTGGGAAGGAATCAGAGGCAGGAGGAGTTGCCAGACAGACAGGGAGGAAGACACAGGTGCTGGTACTGAGGAAAAGTTACGAACCACATGGCAGAACGTAGATTAATATGAATCAGTTAATTTAAGTTATAAGAGCTAGTTGGGAACAAGCCTAAGCTAAAGCCTAAAGCTATTATAAATAATTATGAGTCTGTGTGTCATTATTCAGACCTGGGGTAGGCATAGAAAGTCTGTACGGTTTTGTTTACATTGTTGAGACTGTATGGGGACTTTTGAAGTTGGACTAAATGCATTTTGCATTATGTATGTCCACAAGCCTATGGGGGCCAGGGAGTGGAATGTGGCACTCTGAATAGGTTTGGCTCCTGTAGACTCATGTGTTCCAATGCCTTGTCCATAGGGAGTGGCACTATTAGGAGATGTGGCCTTGTTGGAGGAGGTGTGGCCTAGTTAGAGGAAGTTTGTAACTGTGGAGGCGGAGCTTTGAGGTCTTAAATACTCAAGCTATGTCCAGTGTGAAACAAAAATCCGGTCTCCTACTGGCTGCCTTTGGATCAAGATGTTCAACTCTTGGCCTCTTCAGCACCATGTCTGCCTGGATGGTACCATGCTTCCTGTCATGATGATAATGGAGTAAATCTAGTCCATGATGATAATGGACTAAACTACTAAGCCAGCCCCAATTAAATGGTTTCCTTAAACCAGGAGTGGTGGTGCACGCCTTTAATCCCAGCACTCGGGAGACAGAAGCAAGAGGATCTCTGTGAGTTCAAGGCCAGCCTGGTTTACAGAGTGAGTTCCAGGACAGTCAGGGTTGTTACACAGAGAAACCCTGTCTCGAAAAACATTAAAAAAAAAAAAGTTTCCTTTATAAGAGTTGCCTTGGTCATGGTGTTTCTTCACAGCAATAAAACCCTAAGACAGGGACCCATTCTTATTCAAACCACCACAAATATGTAGTGAGTTCAAAGCTAACCTGGGCTATGTAAGTCCTTGTCTCAAAAAAGAAGAAAAAAAAGAAGGAAGGAGGGAAAGAAGAAAAGAGAAAGCTCACATAAACAGTTGGGATAAGCATCTACCAAGGGTGGAAAGGAACAAAGGATGCTGAGAAGGTATATGATCGCAAACCTTCTGAATAGAACTCCAGAGACACAGAGGCCACAGCCACAAAATGAGAATGGTTTCTATGGGATATCCTGACTATTCCTGGATTTGAAAAACACAATTTGCAAATCAATAAAATCAATATAAACATCTGATAACAGGGTTGGAACATGTCAGTCTAGTCTTTTCTCTCCTCCTAGGCTAGAAAGCTAGAATGATGTAAAACCCCAAAGGAAAGGGAAAGCTGGAGAGAAAGAGTCAGTTCAGACAGACCACGCTCGCCTAGACTTCCAATAGAAAGGGAGGACACAGAGGGAGGGATTAGGCAGGGAATGAAAATATTTCTCGGAGCTCGCTCTGTGCTACAGGATGACCCAATAAGAACCAGGAGAAGTGGAATGCAAACACCTGTGTCTCAGCTGCACCAGAGGCTGAGGCAGGTGGATTGCTTGAACCCAGAAATTCAAGGCCAGCATCTTTGTGAGATCCTGACCAAAACAAAAAATGGACATAGTGTAAGTTAAAAAGAGATCTTTGGGGCGGTGGAGCCCGCTCAGTTTACAGAGTTCTTGCTACAAACTTGAATAACTGGTAGGTTTTGGTCCCCACATAAAAATCTGGGTGTGGCAGCAGGCACCAGTAATCTGTGCACTTGGGGAGGTGGACATGAAGGAATCCCTGGAGCTCAGTGGCAAGACAGTCTGGCTGATGCAGTGAGCTCCAGGTTCAGAGAGACAGCCTGTCTCAAAAGAGTAAGGTGGAGGACCTGTGAGATGGCTAAAAGGGTACAGGCCCCATTACCACAAATGGCAACTGAGTTTGATCTCTGAGAACCAAATAGTGGAAGGAGAGAAATGACTCTGGAAAGTTGTCCCCTGACTTCATTTGCACACTGTGACAGTCACACACAAACACAAACACATACACACACACATACATACACACAAACACATACACACACAGACTCACAAAAAATGTAGAGAATGATTAAGGAAGAACTCCAAGGTTGTCCTCTGGCTTCCATAGCTAATCACACATACACACATGCACTTGCACTTGCACACATACGTGCACATGAAGATCTTCATCCAGACATTGCTGTAGGACATTCTGGGAAGGAGTGGGCATTGCGGGACAGTTTAGAAGATTCTGAAATCTTACAGGAGAAGTGCACATGCAGATGGTGGATCAAACTGGTTCTGGGTTCCCAGAGCTGCTCCGGATGAACAAACAGGGAAGCAAGGCCTCTGCCTTGTCGGGGAAATTGACTTCACCCTTGGAGTTCTGCATTCTGCAGAGTAATCAATCAAGGGTAAGAGCAATACACATGCATTCTTAGACATGCAGGGAGTGTTAGTGATTCACTTCCCACGGTCATGGGGAAGCAAGTTTCCAGAGAATAAGCCAGCATATAATGAAAAAGAAATATGGCAAGAAGAGAAGACATGGAATCCAAGAAAGACTGAGAGACACCCAGGATGGAACAGGGGTTGAGACGATGGCTCAGTGGACAAAGTGTCTGCTGCTCAAGCATAAGGACCCGGGTTTGAGCCCCCAATCCCCGAGTAATTGCCAAGTGTGGCCGTGCCTACAGCCCTAGTCATGGGGAGATGGAGAAGAAAAGATCTCTGGGGTTCGATGGCCTGCCAGTTTAGCCCAACCAATGAGCTCCAAGTTCACTGAGAAGTGTCTTTCTCAGGAAAAAAAAAAAAAAAGATGTTCACTGATGGAGGAAGACCACTGACATTGACTTCTGGCCTCCACACACATGCGCACATGTACCTTGTGTACCTATATGCACATGTGCACACGCACAAACACACACATATGGAAATATAAAAAAAGGACAAAAAAAGTGATTGCCTCAAATAACGTGATGGTTAAATCTTCGTTGACAACTTGATGGGATTTAGAATACCTATGGATACAAATCTTAGAGCACATCTGAGAGGAATTTCCTAGACAGGAATTTTCTAGATTAGGTTAATTAACATGGAAAGACACACCCTGAATATAGGCTAAGGTCGCTGGCTGAATAAAAAGTAGAAAGTGAGTTGAGCACAACATTTAGTTCTGTCTGCTTCCTGAGCACGGATGCAATGTGACCTGTTACCTCACATTCAGACTGTGCTCTTCCAGACTGTGAGCCAATATGAGCCTGTTCTCTATTCAGTTGTTTTTGTCAGTATTTTGTCATAGTAATGAAAAAAAAGTAATGAATATAGATACCTAGGGGAGAAAAATCAGTACGCCACTGATTTCAGTAACAGACAAATAAACAAACAAAAAGAACAAACAAAAAACCTCAACAGCTTGCAGAAAGATCCTAGCTACCAAAAAGAACTGAAAAAAAAATGTCAAAGTAGCATGTTGGACTAAGTTTTAGGCCAGATACTCCAAGATTTGGTAAAAATGGTCATTCTTGCGGAGTCTAACTAGAAAGGAAATACGCAAGGCTGTGTATGTATTTTCTACTTGCCCTAAGTGCTGTGTCAGCCAGCTTTTCATTACTGTAACAAAATACCAGAGGCAGGTTATATTATAGAGTTTAGAGGAAGAGCTCTATTCAGGACACATTTAGGTTGACCAGAAGTCTAAGCAGTATGGAACAGGCTCTGCCAAAGGCTGTGGTTTGCCTGTCACATTGCAGGTAGAGTATGTGTTTCTCTCGGTGTGTATGTGTGTGTGTGTGTGTGTGTGTGTGTGTGTGTGTGTGTGTGTGTGTGT
>CAJQZJ010032807.1:1157830-1176452 GCA_907164525.1 Lophiomys imhausi
TGGTAGAGCACCTGCCTAGAATCCCCCAGTGAGGGGCTGGGGTGTGGTTCAGAGGTAGAGCCCCTGCCTAGAATCCCCCAGTGAGGGGCTGGGTGTGGCTCAGTGTATACTTTAGCATGCACAAGACCCTCCATTCAACGAAGAATCCTAGAAAACAGAAACACACATATCAATTCTCCTCTGAGACTTTCTGAGCCTCCCCACAGTGAAAAGGCATACACAGCAGGGAGCACCGTATGTGGCCTGGAGTACCAGGTGAGGCCCAGAACACTATGCCGGGTAAGTGCTGACTTCATACACACACATGAAGGTGTGTTGGTGTTTGGTGATGAATACAGAAAATCAATAGAGGCGAGTTAATTAAAAAGGAACAAACTGTTGCCTGGGGCAGCAAAACTCAAATGTTCAGGTGACTGAGAGTTAAGAAAATACTACATTGTTTCTCTGCTTCTTCTGGGTCTGTTGTACCAAGGCATATAATGATAATGAGGGACAAAGAATGTGTGGTTCCAGACCACGGGTTCTCAACCTGTGGGTCGAGACTCCCCCAGGGGTCACTTATCAGATGTCCTGCATATCAGATATTTACATTCTGATTCATAACAGCAGCAAAATTACAATTATGAAGAAGCAACAAAAAAAATCTTTTTTTTTTTTAGGTTTTTTGAGACAGGGTTTCTCTGTGTATCCTTGACTGTCCTGGACTCACTTTGTAGACCAGACTAGTCTTGAACTCATAGAGAGATCTGCCTGCCTCTTCTGGGATTAAAGGTGTGTACCACCACGCTCAGTAACAAAAATAATCTTATTGTTGGGGAGGATCACCACAACATGAGGAGCTATATTAAAGGGTCACAGAATTAAGAAGGTTGAGTATTGCTGCCCTAGATGGTGATGTGTGTGTGTTGGGCACAGTGAATTTGGGGCTGGTTACAGTTTAAACGCAAACTGTCTCTATATTAGTTACTGTTCTGGCTGTTATTACAAAATAACTGACAAAAGCAATTTAAGGAAGGAGGGGTTTACTTTAGTTCATAGTTCAAGGGTCAGCCTGTCTTGGTAGCAAAGTCAGAGAAGCATGAATCTAAGGCAGCTGGTCATGTGGCATCTACAGTCAGGAAGCAGAGAGAGACGGAGGCTGGTGCTCAGCTCACCTTCTCCTTTCTGTTCAGTCAGAATTCCAGCCCAAAGAACAGTTCTGTCCATTTGTAAGGTGGGTCTTTCCACCTCAGTTTGCTTAATCTAGAATCTCCCTCACAGATATATCAGAGGTTTGTTCCCATGGTGATTTTCATTCTCATCAAGTTGATAAGAATACCCATCAGAGTCCCAAGAAGCTCATGTGTTTGAACACTGGGTTCCCCATGGGTGGCTGTCTGAGTGACTGTGGAACTTTGTGGAGATAAGTTCTAGCTGTAAATGTTGTTTTTATTTCCTCAGATTTGGAAGGGGATGTGAAATGAGAGCTATAGCAAAGCTTTACTAATACATGGTTTGGGTTGACCTCAGAGTGTTTCTTTCCCTGTTCTATGTGGTGGAAGTTTTGATTTCTTTAAAAACACAGTTGTGTTGAATGAATGGGGTTTTTTTTTGTTTTTTGTTTTGGTCTCAAGTACGGGATGTGGAGGTGCTTTGTCCACTGCTGAAAAACAGGGGCATGAAGAACATCCTGATAGTGGAGTGAGTGATGTTTTGCCAGCTGGAAACTGTCACCTGTGAGGAACATGCTTATATCCTTTGATGGACAGACTCCTTGGAGAGTGTGATCTTGGTCAACAGGAAGTACCTTATGTGGAGGGTGTGAGGTTGGTCAATTGGAAAGCATCCTTGTGTGGATTTTGAGGGGGTATAACTGGAGGCCCCGGAAGCTCAGAGGGGTTTTTTGGCTTGGCATAGCTTCTCATTGCTGCTCTGCTTTGAAATACTCCAGACAAAGCTTTGGTGAAACTTTCTGCTGCCAAGACTTGCTGCTGATCACGGCCCATGATGGGCTGAAGACCGAGGCCCCAAGCAGGGAGGGGTGCGGCAGTTGCCACCAATGTTGCTAATGATACTGGAACCAGGCAGTCACTGCTGTTATTGTTGATTGTTGTGTTCCTATTGGTGCTGATACCTCTTCTGGTTACACTGTATGGTTGGTCTGTTGGAATCCCGATGAATCCCCCGAAGGACCTACAAATAAAGAGGTTCACATCTTCTGTCTCTATTAATATCCTTTCTCCCGTACCTTGGGTTGGTGAGTTGGAAGGTGGATAGAGATGTTAATATAAAAATAAAATAGTCTAAAAGTACACTTTCAGTTCTGTCTATCCCTAGGCCTAGACCTGAAAGCTTCTAGCCACTGTATAGTCTAATCTTCTGCAAGCCTGGACCTTAAAGGGCTTCAACTTCCAGCCTCCGTCTGCTAACCTAGAATGTTTTTATCCTCTAAGACTGACTTCTGAATAAGCTCACCCTTTCTGGTTCTTTCTGAACTCTGGTTGATTAGTTCGACTCAACTATTCTGGCTCAAGACTCCTCTCCAAGCTGACTGATTCTATTTGGCTTTTCTCGGTTTCTGACTGAATTTTGCTCTGCTTGGAAAAACTGCCTCTGAACTCCATGAGTTGAACTGCACTCAACTGAAGTGCATCAAACATCAAACTGCACTGTACTGTTCTCTCAAACTCTGTTGTACTGTCCACACAAACTCTCTACTCTACTCTCTACTCTACAGAAAGTAGTTTTTCTTTCCTGTCTGTTCTCATGAGAGTTCAGCGTATCCTATCTCTGATTCTGTCAAATCTTTCTGATTCATCATTTTGTCTGCCCCTCAATTAGACATCATTGTTTGGAATTAAAGGTGTGTCTGTGTTCCAGCCAGAGGGAATAAAGGTGTATACTAAGGGTGTGTCTACATTCCAGCCAGATAACACAGACCTAGGTCTTTGGATGTGATTCTTTGCCAGAGCAGCCATATGACTGGATTAAAGTTCCTCTACACCTAACTGGTGGATACTAGTTGGTATCCACTATTGGACACTAGTGGTGAGACTTTGTATCTCTGCTGGCTACTCCTACGTCAACTTGACACACAAACTAGAGTTATCTGAAAGGAGGGAACCTAAATGGAGAAGATGCTTCTAGAACATTTAAAACTCCCCTGAAATCATGAGCCAAAACAAACCTTTCTTCTCTTTAACTGTTTTCATCGGGTATCTGGTTGCAGTAGCCCAAAAATAGCAAACCCAGAATTGCTGGTTTGGAAACCTCACAGACTCTGAGCCCCTGAACAAGCTAGGAATCATGGGTAAATCTTGCTCATGACACTAGAGCAAGCATGGTGCCTGGAACTTACCAAAGTGTCTCTTATCCCTATACAATGCCAGCAAACAGATTACTGTGTGGATGAAAGTTGGCCCCCTTTTATGAGTTTGGGTACCTCCAGAGTTTAGAATCTCAACAAGCTGAACCTCAACATCTTGATTGAGGTCATCTCTGTTATGGGTGAGCTGTTGGTGGCTACAGTCTCCAGGGTGTTACATGATTTGGCAAGAGTTCGGCTTTTTGCCAGGGAGACAGCAGCTTTCCAATAAAGGTACACCTGTGCAAACATTCTTGAAGTCTAGCCTCCTCACTGGCTTGCCCCCATCTTTGCTGTATCCTATTGGCCATTTTAAGTCACAATGTCTGATGGGTTCAAACTGTTTGCACTTGCTGGTAGAATGTTGCAGAATCACAAGGGAAAGGGCGTGGATTCAAGGAGGGCTAGAGAAATGGGAGAATTTTGTTATCAATCCAGAAGATCAGTAGGCTTTTCATTTTTAATGTAAAGTTTAACCTTAAAAATTAAATCGTTTGGAATCCAGTTATCCAACAATGACTTTTGGGGGCTGGGGAGATGGCTCAGTGGGTAAAGGGCTTGCTGTACAATCACGAAGACCTGAGTTCCAGCCCAAGAAATCATATATATAAAAAAAAAAAACAGACATGGTGGTATATGCTTGTGATCTCAACAGTGGAGAGGGGGAGACAGGAGGATCCCTGGGGGTTCTGTGGCCAGCCTAACCTCCTTGGCAAATTCCAACCCAGTGAGAGACTCAAAAGGAAAAGATTGATGTCATTCTGGATTCTGCTTCTTTCCTCGGGATGTCCAGACACCATTGTGCACTGGACTGGAAGGAAGAAAGCTTGACTATATCGGGTGGGTTAGCAGGATCTCAATTTGGCAGTAAGTGCTAGAGGAAGAAAGCCTTCTCCAAGATGATTTTTCAGTGAAACAGTTCCGTGAGATGGTTGTTAGTGAAACAGCTCAAACCTTGGGGTTTTCAGGGTGAGTGTAAATTATTGGCTGGGGCTAAGGTGCTGGGAATGCTTCATTTTCATGAAGTGGAATTCCAGGTGCTTGCTAGGCATGTCCTTATAGGGAGACAGGAAGTTAAACCTATAATTTGACCACCAGGCTACGTGACTACCTCAAGGGTGGGAGACATGGGGGAGTCCCAAGACTATGTGCACTGGGGCATGAAGACCCAGAACAGGAGGAAGCGATTCTTATTCCTGCTGGTCTCAAGATAAGATTTTTGGGGTTTGGGCATATCTTGATCTCACTCTTGCTCCAGGCTGGCTCCCAGTCCCACAGCTCACTTGCTCCACAGATGATGCCTGAGGAATGACACCCAAGGTCATCTTCTGGCCTCCACATACACCTGTGCACATACACACAAAGCAACAATAACAAAAGGATCCCTGGCTATATAGAAACATTCATCCCAACGTCTCTCAATTCCAGAACTCTCTGAGGTAGTTAAGAGATCACTGACATATAGTCACTCCTGGCTGGGAAAGAGGAGTTTGGAGGTGGTGAGCAGAAATATGGAGTCAGTTGGGAGTCCCTGTTCTGCAGCCACTAATTGACGACTAAAGTAAACTTCCCTGAAATTAAGCATGAAGGAACACACAGAGTTGATCTACGAAATTTCTAATGATGTGTTTTTAAGGATTTTGGGGTATCCCAGGAAATCTATATGTGTTAAATAAGAAAGGGGCAATTAGCCCCTCAGTGAGGCCTTAGAGAAAGTCTAGTCAACTACTGGTGTAGATTTCAGACAGGTGCAGAGTCACCCCTTTGTAGCCAGCCTGGTAGAAATGAAGACATTCTAAAGACACACTCAACCTGACTATCAGATTATTGAAACAATGGACCCAAAGAAATGGGAAGTTTCCTAGAAATCTCATGCTGGGAGAAGGAAAAGGCCCCTCCCGGAGGGAGGATTTATTTCCAAGGAGGTTTTAAACATTTCTAACAGCTTGTCAGACTTCCTTACACTGTGAGACTTAAGCCCAGACAAGGTCAGGTCAATGGTGGGTGGGAACACACCTTGGCTGACTGTGACTGCTTAGATATGCATATCCTTGGCCTCAATTTAAACTTTGATCTCATTTCAGGGCCTTAAGGACAGACTGGGAAGTCTCACCAAATATCCTTGTCCCTCTTCTCAAATGTGTCCACATTGAATACACTGACACATCTCCTTTCTTCTGTTTCCCACTATTAGTTTGGCTATTTTTATTGACTTATTGAGGATAGGTGCCAGATCTGACTTGGGGCACAAGTTGTTATACCTCAAATTTAATAGCAACTTCTCAGAAAGCCCTCAAGCCTGGCCAAGGGTCATGGCTCAGAGGTAGAGCACCTGCCTAGAATCCCCCAGTGAGGCCTTGGGTGTGGCTTGGTGGTAGAGCACCTGCTTAGAATCCTCCAGTGAGGGGCTGGGGGTGTGGTTTAGTGGTAGAGCACCTGCCTAGAATCCCCCAGTGAGGGGCTGGGGTGTGGCTCAGTGGTAGAGCACCTGCCCAGAATCCCCCAGTGAGGGGCTGGGGTGTGGCTCAGTGGTAGAGCACCTGCCCAGAATCCCCCAGTGAGGGGCTGGGGTGTGGTTTAGCAGCAGAACCCTTGCCTAGCATGTGCAGGGCACTGAGTAACAGCCACAGCACCATGAAGAGAAATAGAATAAGACAGGACTTGGCAGGCCTCTATTCTAAAGCGGGAGATCCCTCCTGTTTTGGGTTGACTTCTGTGCCTGTTCTCAAGGCAGCTCCTCTCCCTGTGAGTTCTCTTGTGGGCTCTATTGTCTGTTGGATTAGAAGCTGTAAGAGGGCAGGGACCTTGCAAGGACCATCTTCCCAGCACTGCCGAGACCCCCAGAGGTCTCTGTTGATGTACTCCCCTGCTCCCTTCCCTAGAGTACAGACCCTGATTGCTTTCTGGGAAATAAACAGAGAATAACCTTGTTGAGCCAAGTACAAAGTTCTTCCTTGACAGCCCTATTCCTTTTGGGCAGCCTTGAAAAAAACCAGAAATTTCTTTATAAGGAAATAAAAAGATTTGCATCCTGTGAACCCAGCTTTCAGCTTGCCTGCCAGGGATTTAGAAAGACAGATGGCAGAACTATGATGGTCTTTGGAGACTGAAACAAATACCACTCCTAAGGTCCTAGATCCAAGGGACTCCCATACTGGGGGACCCTAAGCTAACAACGCTTTGGTATAGAGCTTTCCTTTAGCCCAGCTTTGTCTTGCATGATGTCTCTCAATGGCTCTGAAATACGTGTGCAAATCCTTGAACAATGGCAATTCAGTTCCGATTGCTTCTTATTGGTGGAACACAGCAAATGAAGATAAGGAAGATTCATAGTTGTTTTCAAGCATGTTGCAATATGAGTGGAATTAACTTTGGTAAATAAGACCCTCCTAACAAAGATGGGAATGTTGGAAACTGCTCTAGACCCCAAAAATGAATTTAGAGGCTAAAAAGAACCAGCAAGCAAGAGGAGATTTGGTGGATGGTGGTGCAGTGGGGGCAATGTGGATGTGGGAGCTGAGAGCTCTCCCAGGAGTACAACACAATGCGAGGATTTATTATTTTTTTTTCTCCAGCATCTTTCACAGAGAAGTTTAACAAAATGCCCCATCGCTAATTACAGACATCCTATGCAAATACAAGCAGAAGTTTGTAATTTATCAAATGGTTGAAGTTGGAAGACTTGCAAGGATCACTGTAGAAATGGGCAGCTGAACTAGCCAGGGGAGCAGTGAAGGCACTGTGAACCAGGGACCGAGTGGTCCCCTGGAGGGATATTGTGCCAGAGGGGCCTGGGTGCTATAAGAGGCACACTAAGAATCCATAGACAGAACCAGGAACGGGCATACCCCTGCCAGAGGGAGCTGACCTGAAGAGAGGAGGCTCAGAATCAGATGTGCGTGAGATATGTAATATGGTGGGACATTACCTGAAGGACATATGATTTAAAGGGCACTGTGCACAAGAAGTCAAGGAAGTCTTCTGTGACAGTAGCAGAGGTCACCAAAACAGGTATCTCAGAATGAGGGACATTGCCCGGGGGTCACCACCAAGTGAAGCTCAAGACAAGTGCGTAATCAATCATTCCTTTGGAGTTCGCTAGCAGGTGTATGACAGTTAGGGCTAGGAGGACCAGTAAGCCTTGTGTGAGAGCCCACTCAGCAGGGAGCATCGGATTGGTCATTCATTCATTCAAGTGAGATAGGGTCCTATGTAGCCCAGGCTGGTCTCAAACTCCCTATGTAGCCAAGGATGACCTCAAACTTATGATCCCCCGCCTCTATCTCCCAAGTGCGAGATTACAGGCCTGCAGGACTGGTCCAGTTTATGCCAACGCTTTGCTTCCTCTCTCCTTTCTTTACTTCCTTCATTCATCTTCCTGCCCTCCCTCCCCACTCTTTTTCTTCCTTTCTCAGCTACAACCCAGCCAAGAACACCTCCTAACTCTTTGCAGCCTGTTTCTCTCAAAACAGCTGGAAGACCAAGCAGAAAGCCCTGAGCATCAAGGTCGTGCTGGGATAATAGCCGCAAGGTGACTGTTCGCTTTGGCAAAGAGAATTACGGCCTCCTTTTCCAACCGTCCTCCTCCAATGGCCAGAGAAGATGGAGATAATATTTACTATTTTGTCCTCACATACCACAGCAGAGGCAGCAACCATATATTTGAAAAGCAGGGACCTACTATCTGGAGATGGGGAGTTGGGCCAGAAGACACGTGGACGTTGGTACTACTAATTCATTTAAGTGTGACACACAGCAGGACTTTCTTTTAAGGAACTCAATGTCACACCTATAAAATGTCCTGGGCAGGAAAAAAAATGTCACTGTGAAGGAGAGTAAGCCTTAGTTGTGGTGTGTGTGTGTGTGTGTGTGTGTGTGTGTGTGTGTGTGTGTGCGCGCACATGTACGTGTATGTGTGTGTGTGAGAGATAGCCATACACCATGGTAGGTTTTTTAAGCCTTATTTGTTTTTGTGGCTGTGTTGTATATGTGTTTATGTGTATGTGGAGACTAGAGGGCAGTGCTGGGTGTCTTCTTTGATTGCCCTCTGCTTTGTTGTTGTTTTTTTTTTTTTTTTTTTTTTGAGACAAGGTCTTTCACTAAACCTGGAACTCACCAATTTTGCCGGAGCAACTGTCTCTACAGCCTCTGCTGGCTTTTCATATGGGCATTGAGGATTCAGACTCTGACCTTCAGGTGTGTGTATGTGTGTGTGTGTGTGTGTGTGTGTGTGTGTGTGTGTGTGTGTGCCTCCTCTCCTGCTTGTGTCTTGTCTACTTGAAGTAGGGTCTCCTCTCACTGAAAGTAGGCTAGGGTGGCTAGCTAGTTAGTCTCAGGGATCCTCTTTCCTCAGCCTCTCCAGCCCTGGGATTACCAGCACACACCACCATGCTCATTGGTTTTGTTTGTTTGTTTTTCGTTTTTTCGTTTTTCTCATACGTGCAGAGGGTTGGAACACAGGTCCTCCTGCTTGGGCAGCAAGGACTTTGTTGACTGAGCCGTCTTTCCCAGAACAGTTGGTTATGAGGCTTTTGCAGGCAGAAGCAGAGGTGGCCTGGGTTCTTCTTTGGTCAAATGTGGTCTTCACTGACAGCTCTGTCCCTCAGTTTCAGAGCCAGCATGACCCCAGGGTGGGCTCTCTTTTCCATTCAGTAGACTTAAAGACTGTCGTTTTGCATTTTTGCATTTTGGAAACTGCCTCTACTCCTCCTTGGAGGCTTGTGTAGTTTTCTGAGAAAAGTCCTGACAACAAATAAGTGAATTTTTCCTGCCTGGGCTGCAACCCCTGCCGGAGCCGTGCTCCTGACACTGGGGTGACATCTCCTGGACTGGACACCGCATGTGGCACTGTTCTCGGTCACCTTGAAGAAGGGCAGCTCAGATCCAGCTCCTCATCTCTGAGTCCTCAACCAATGCAAGTCATCCTTCTGCCCTGGCAGCGTGTCCCAGAACAGGTGCAGGCTTTGAGTAACTGCATTTTGCCAAGAACTCTGAAAACCTACATCCCACTTACTGGCAGTGATGGATGAGCCTCTCTGGTGGGGACGAAGCCCTGGTCACGGACCACTGATGTGTTAGGAGAGAATTCACAGTGTAACATTTACTTTGCAGCAACCGGGCTGGGAACAGAAGGCCACAGGAGCTGAGGGGAGGTCCACCTCCCCAGCAGGTGGCTTTTGGCTTGATCTGCTATTTAGGGCTTGGATGCAATGAAAATTCTGAAGGTTTCTGGATGCTTGGATGCCTGTCACACATCCCCAGCATGCCCAGGGTCCAGAGCAACAGTGAAATGTTCAGTCAGTGAAGTTGATCTTGCAGACACTGGGGGAGATGCACTTTTTTCTTGTGGCAGAGGAAGTTTTTGTCATGGGACAACAACAAAGGACAGTGACAAAAGAAACAGGCCTGGAAGTTGCTGAGGGCTGATGGGAGTCATAACGTGGACCTTCTCGGCTGCTTGAGAGGATCCCTCCCTGGGTTCTCTCATTCCCATAAGAGATTCCCCCCCCCCACCCCCCAGTGGGGACTTGTGACAGGAAGCATGGAAAGGGAGCTGATGGAAATTCTTAGTTTAGGCTTCCCCATCTGTGAGGTGGGGTGGATGAGCGCTCCTTCCTGGGTTGCAGGCACATCCAACCTCTAGACATTGTATTTTTTTTCGTTTTAAACAAGAACATTGTCAGCTGTAAAGTTCACACAGAGAACTTCATGGTTGAGCTAAAAACACAGGAGGATGTCTGCAAACCAGACACTCCGACTTAAATAAGGCAGAAGGCACAGAAGGGTCTCCAAAGGGTCTCCATACCAACTTCTGATTTGAACACTTAGTCCCAAGATGGGAGTGCTGTTTTGGGAGGTTGTAGAAACTTTAAGGGGTGGGGCCTGGCTAGTGGAGGTAAGGCAGAGAGTAGATTACACCCCATCCCTGTTTCCTGTCTGTCTCTGTGCTTCCTGTCCACCAAGAAGATGGTCCCCTGTCAAACATTTCCACCACCATCATGTTCTGCCCACAAGCACAGGGCCAAGGAACTACAGCTTAAAACAGAGAAACTGTCATCCAAAAGGAGAAATTCCTTTCTTGAGGTTGTTCAGCCTTCCTCGGGCATTTGTCATGGTGATGGTACAAGTCACTAATACAGGAGATGGGGAGACTGTTTTAGGGGGTGAAGTGGGTGCCTCGGAAATACCAGGACCTGAGTACTCAACTGACGCAGGACCCTGTAGCGTGTGTCTGTACACCTAGTGTTTCTACAGCAAGAGGGGAGGTGGAGACAGGAGAATCCTCAGACTAGCAGCTAGCCTGGTGTTCACAACAGCAGAGAACCAACTCTGTCTAGAACAAGGCAGATGGTGAGGATAGACACCCAACGTTGTCTTCTGACCTCTACATGCCAAACCACAGCAGGCATGCACCTGCACATACTGTACACACACACACACACACACACACACACACACACACACACATTCACATAGACAGACACACACATATACTCATACTCATAGACACACACACATATACTCATACTCATAGACACACACACATATATTCATACTCATAGACACACACACACACACACACACACACACACTATAACTAATACAGGAACATTTAAAGGCCAGCTTGCCACCCCAGGTCCTGCCCTCCCTCACACCAGCTCTTAATGTTAGCTCAGGACACACACGTTAGGAATATAAACCTGGGATGTAGCCCAGGCAGACAGTAGTGACACTCCACCTGCATGAGGAGATATCATTTCTCCCCCAACAGAGGTGGGAGGGTCAGACCCAGCATGGGAAAACACATTTCTTCTCATACCAACAGGGGCCCGTTTACTAAATCCTCCCAACCCATGAGTTGTGGCCTCACATGGGGGAAAAATGGCTTCCTGGTGTCTCTCCATACCCTCAGCTGTTTATTAACTGCTGGGCCTTCAATCTCTCAGAGCCTTCAAAGGATGGAAACACATTGTGTTCTTTTTCTTCTTTCGTGTTTGTTTTGTAACAGCCAGTGGAAGTGAGCCACACATTTCCTATGTAGTCCTACATTGCAGGGTCAGGGAAGGGGCAATGCTAATTGATGAGTGGGCTAATTAATTAACCTGATTATGTATATATATGTATACATTTATACATATACATATATACATATATATATATATTTTTTGAGACAGGGTTTCTCTGTGCAGCCCTGGCTGTCCTAGAACTCACTCTGTAGACCAGAGTAGCCTTAAACTTACAGAGATCCTCCTACCTCTGTCTCCTGAATGCTGGGATTAAAGGCATGCGCCACTATGATGCAGCTTCAGGTGTCTTTCTTAATCAGCCTCTGTCTTATTTTCTGAGACAAGGTTCCACACTGAACTTGGGGCTTGCTAGTTCAACTAGACTGCCTGGTCAGTGAGCCTCTGGGATCCTCTTGTTTCTGCCTCCCCGCACTGGAATTATAGCTGTTTGCCACCACAGGAAGCCTTATATGGGTGTGGGGGGAATTGGAACTCAGGTCCCCATGTTCGTGAAGCACAAACCCAGAAAAAAGGCTTATTTTGGCTTCCAGAAAGCTTTCAGTCCACCATCTTACGGAAGGTATAGTAGTAGCAGCTTATCCTGTGGGGGTGTGAGCAGGAGGTGGAGACTCCTTAAGTCTTAGTGGACCAGGATATAGAGAGAACAGGTGAGAAGCCCTCTGCTGGAGAGGGTGCTGGTCTGAGTCACATTCGCCCTCAGGAAAGCAATATGTGGAGTCTGTCCAAACAGGGCACAAGGGCATAGAGCTGTCTCCAGCCTGAAGACAGCCTTGGGTGCCCCTGTATTTTCATAGTCCCTTCTGGGTGGCCTGAGGCTTTCACTGGAGCCCTAGAGAACCTCAAAAACCTATTTCTAATCCTGTGTGACCCACCTTTCCTTTCCATGGGAAGAGAGAGAAGAGGGGCCTGTTTTAGATGTAATCATGTGCCCAATAATGCTGAAATTCTAACCCCCCCAGGGCCTGTGAATGTAGCCTTATTGGGAAATAGGTTCTTTGCCTGTAGCCAAATTAAGACAAGGTCCTTAGGTGGGGCCCTGTGGTGGTTCATTTTAATTGTCAATTTATGGGATTTAGAATCACTAGAGGGGGAGGGGGAGTTGGGGAGTTTCGGGGTTGGAGGGTGGGAACCTTTAGGTATGTCTATGAAGGAATTTCTAGATTGGGCAAACTGAGGTGGGAAGACCCTCCCCCACTGTGAGCAGGACCATCCTATGTGCTGAGGTCCGGGACTGAAGAATAAGGACTGAAAGCCAGCTGCGTACCAGCATTCATCTCTCCCTACATAAATGTCAGTTGAAATTGTCGTCAACCTGATCCAGTCTAGAATCACCAGGGGGAAAAGAGGCTCAGGGAGGGATTATCTGCTTCAGGTTGGCTTGTGTTCTTGTTGGGGGTGGAGCAGGGAATTGTCTTGATTGCATTAACTCACTTGTAAAGACCCAGCCTGAAAGTGGCCAGCACTGTTCCATTCCCTGGCTTTGAAGTCTGGTTGTGTAAGAGTACAGAAGGCCATCTGACCTCTTGACTTCAGGAGTGATATGGCTAGCTGCTCCAGCCCCACACCCATGGATATGACCTGCAGTAACTGGATTCAGCCTGTCCTACCAAAATAAGAAAGTGTGAAGTTGGGAGGGGGATATAATGGAGGGCCCCTTGCATTGACTTCCCAGGTGTGATGGACAGGAACCTGGAATTGTGAATTCCCCTGAGTTGCGCAAGTCAAGGGTCAACAAAGATTGGTGGCAAATGACCCGGAGATGGGAAGACAAGCCTCTCCCTTCCCAGTCCTCAGTAGGAACAAGCTGTGAGCCCTTGATCTTGGACTTCAGGTCCCATAGCATTACTATGAGCTGCTTGGCTGGTGATACTTTCTCACAGCAGGCCTGGCTAACCGGGCACTCAGAAGATGGCTGGTGAAAGACTGCAGATAAGTAATGTGCCTGTTGTCTTCCCCCTACTTATGTATGTGTTGATGTGTGTGCAGGTATACATGCATGTGTGTGGAGGCCAGAGGTTGATGGTTAAATGTCTTCCTGCACTGATTGCTCTGCACCTTAGCTCTTAAGGGACATTCCCTGAGCTTAGGACTCATAGATTCAACTAGGCTGGCTGGCCAGTGAGCACCAGGGATCCACCTGTCTCTGCAACCCTCGGCACTGGAGTTAGAGACAAATGCTCTGCACTTGGCTTTAAGTATATACAATATTACTTATTCCTTGAGAATTTCATACACGTGTACAAAAGATTTTGATCACATCCACCCTCTAATTCCCTTCTCCAAGACCCTCCATTATATCCCCCTCCCAACTTCACACTTTCTTATTTTGTGAGGACAGGCTGAATCCAGTTACTGCAGGTTGCATCCGTGGGTGTGGGGCTGGAGCAGTTGCTACGCCTTTGAAGAAAACGGACTCTCCCTCTCCTTGCAGCACCAATCATGGATGAGGCTGGAATCTGTGCCGGCTTGACTGGCTTGACTGTGGGCAAGCAACCTCAGTAGCCATGGGCTCATGAATACCACGGTCACGTCATGTCCAGAAGCCAGTGTTTCACAGCTCTCTTTCCTGCCTTCCGCCCGGCTTCCATGATGTTCCCTGGGCCATGGGTTTGATATCCATGCCCCCTGTAGGGTTGAGCACTCAGCAGTCCCTTTTTCTTAGCACTTTGATGTGCACTGTGGGAGCTGAGGATCCAAAGTCATGTCCTTGTGCTTACACAGGGACTGAGCCATTTCTTCAGTCCTTAAAAGGATGGAAAAAAAAAAAACCAGAAAAAAAAATCTGTTGCTGGGAAAGGAAGAGCGGTCAGGTTTGCCCACTCCCAACCCACAGACTTGATGCAGCCTTGGACTCCACTTCCTGTGCTGCCTGTGGGGTGGGGTGTGCAGTTTCTGTGCACAAAGCTAGGGTGTCCAATGGAGCTGGAGTGTTAGGGGCCCGTAGCTGAGGTACAGGGGAGAGCAGACGGGCAGGGTGCAGGCTGCAGCCCTGCCGGCATTAACTAGCCTGCTAGGCATTCTAGCCCCTCATGTTTGCCAAAGACCCATATCCCAGGATGCGGTGGGTCCAACTGTGAGCTGAGATTCAGGAGGGCGGTGGGAGCCGAGTGGCTGTATCTCTCATTTCAGTCATGTTTAATGTGAGAGAGACTTCGAGAAGGAAACATAAAAACCTGAAAACCTTTTCAAGTCAGGTTGTCTAAAAGGGCATCAGTCCCAGGGCAGATGCCTATGTGACTGTGTGTCACCGTTATCAAAGTTACAATGTCACTAGAACATTCTAAAGACAAAAGCCAACAAAAGAAAAAGCCAGGCACCTCGGCCTGTGGCTGTAATCCCTGCACACTGGAGGCCGAGGCGAAAGGACTGAGAGTTTGAGGCTAGCCTGGGCTACATAGGAAGACTGTCTCAGAAAGAAAAGGAAACAAAACAAAACAAAAAACACAGCCAGCCATTATCTTTGGACCTGAATAAGGCTTAAAAATGATGATTAACATAATCACAAAAGTATGATTTAATCCGGGTGAGGTTATAAATATTAATTGGGAAAAGGCGTTATATTGGGAACATTATTATACACTATCATGTTAATTTTATGAAAATCAGTCCGCTCAGCACGCATGCTTTTTTTCTTTACTTTTCTCCTCAGCTTTTGCTGGCAGTCTCGGTCTTACTGTGTGGATAAACACTTCCTGTTTCAGCAGCTACCTCTGCCTGGAGTGGAGGGTGGGATCCTGACACCACAAGGCTTTGTGATTTCCCACAGATAAGACTCAGAGGCTGCAGAAGCAGGATAAGGGGTTGAGCTACAAGCTGGGTGCTTACACTCCTGTGATTGTGTGTGCATGTGTGTTTGCATGCATGTGAGTATGCACATTGCATGTGGAGGACCGAGGACATTAGATGGCAGTCCTTACATCCTGTCCACCTTGATTATTGAGACAGAGTCTCTCACTGGCCTGGAACAGACCATGTAGTCGAGGACACTGGCCAGCAAGCCCAGACATCTAGATGCCTCTAGACCCATCCTAGCGCTGGTATACATGCATATGTTACAGGGCTGGGCCTTTTCTACATGGGTGCTGGGGATCTGAACTCAGGTACTCACTTTGCATAGCCAGCACTTTACTGACTGAGCCATCTCCTCAGCCCTTGTAACAGGGATTTGATTTACAACCTTTAGAAAGGCCCTAGACTTCAATGCAAGGAGAAGCCATTCAAGTTTGAACGATCAGGAACAGGCTGCTCTCAAACTTGCAACCCCCCCTACCTTAGCCTCCTAAGTGCTGGTCCCTACAGCGATCTGTGTCACCCTTAAGCATTCAGTCCCCCTGGGTGGTGGGTTGTGACCATCATATTTAACAGGTGAGGAGACGGGGGGGGGGGCACAAAGACAGAAAAATAACACACACCTGCAGGCATGCCAGGAGGAAACGGCTATGGGGCGTTGGAAACCAAGTGTGCTGAGCTGTGTGGACCAAGATATTAGTTGCTGAACTGGGCCGTAGCTCAGTGGGTAGAGAACTTGCCCTGGTGTGCACAAAGCCCTGTGTTACCTCCCTAGTACTGCCTAAGTGGGAAATGGTTTTGTCTGCAAGCACTGGGGAAGTGGAGATGGGGAGGCAGAGGGTAGGAAATCAGAAGGTCTAGGTCATCCTTGGCTCCATAGTGAGTTCAAGACCAGCCTGGGCTACATGAGACCTACTCAAAATAAATAAATGAACAAACAGGTAAATAAATAAATGCCAATTGCGAGTGGATCTGGAATTGGAAGCTTCCGCAGTGGAATAATACACGGTGATCACTGATAAATCTTTGTCCATCTAGAACTACCCATGCCCTAAACCCAGGAGCTCTCTTCTAAAGGGAAACACAGCTACTCTTTCAGCAGCCAGAGGGACACGCTCTCAAGGCATTTACTCTTTTTTTTTTTTTTTTTTTTGGTTTTTCGAGACAGGGTTTCTCTGAATATCTCTGGCTGTCCTGGACTCGCTTTGTAGACCAGGCTGGCCTCGAACTCACAAAGATCCGCCTGCCTCTGCCTCCCAAGTGCTGGGATTAAAGGCGTGCGCCACCACCGCCCGGCTTCTTTTTTTCTTAAAGCTTCATTAACTGTACTGTTCAACACTGTTTTCTAGTGTCCACAAGATTGGTGGCTAGGTGAAGTCCTTTATTATTAATTAATTAATAGCGTCATTACAGTGACACATGAGGAGGTTATGATCGGGGATCAAACAGGAAGTTGCATTTGGAACCCAGTTCGGCTTGCAGTAGAAAGATCTGGAAGCCTGGAGACAAGCCCGTCACTGTAATCCAGGGAGAGTCGGCTGGTTTTTCTAATTTGTGAGCTCGGAGCTGAGCACGCAGCCTTGTTAGGGAGCTAATATGGGATGAAACGGGACAAGGCAGTGTCAGGGAGAACACGGCGTTCGTTAGTGAAGGTCTGAAGAGCGATCAAGCTGAATTAATTTCTAAGCGACCCCGTGACAGATTCTTGATTATGATCCTCAATTAGGGAAAGCTCCGTTTCGCTCTTGTTTAATGTCAGGGAGTTAGGAAGCTGTGGGGCGGGTGGCTGCAGAGAGCTCTGGGCAAGGGGGAAAGGCGAGTCTCATCTGAGGATGTGGCTGTGGGGCCTCTGTCAGGGCTCCACAGAGGAAGTGTCAAGTGACTGGGGATGGTGGCTCCGTAGGTAAAGCAGTTCCTGGTCAAGTGTCAAGGTCTCAGTTCAGGTCCCAGGGACATGAGTAAAGCCAGATTGGGTTGTGCACATCTGCAATCCCAGCATTCCCAGGGTACAATGGGTAAGAGAGAAGAGAACCCTGAGAAGATGAGCCAGCTGCCCTGGTGTAGCTCTGACCTCCAAGTGCATGACTCATTCATATACACAAATATGCACACACTCATGTGTACACACCCATACACACTTACACACATATCATATACGAAACTGCACAGCTCTGTCACAGACCAAAGGGGGAAGCACAGAGGCTTAAAACACAAAACAGATCTGCTCTGTGAAAATGGAAAAACAAAAACAAAAGACAATGCCAGGTTTGAAGGTATGAGGCTGCGGTCCCAGCATTTAGGAAGCTGAAGCAGGAGGATTATGAGTTCAGGAGCAGCTTAGACTACATAGTGAAACGCTGTCTCAAAAACTCAAAGCTGGGCATAGTGGAGCATAATTCCAGCACTTGAGAAGATGCAGCAGGGGGATTGTTCTGAATCTGAGGTCAGATTGTGCTACATGACAAGACTCTGTTTTTAAAAACAAAACAACGGGAAGAGAAGAGACTGGAGGACCCCCGGACTTACTGGCCTGGGAACCTAAACAACTCAGCAAGTTCCAGGGTCAGTGAGAGACACTGTCTAACAATAAAATAAACCATAAGGTAGATCAGTGTCTGAGGAGTGGCAGCTGAAGATGATTTCTGGTTGACTTCTTCACACACACACACACACACACACACACACACACACACACACACACACCAAACATGGGAAAAGAAAGACAGATTCAGTTCCAGAGCAGGTAAATGTGCCTCTGTGAATGGAACAGCAGGTCAGAAATCCAGATCTTGTAGGGTTTTCCCCAGATCACATGAGAATTCACTTCTGCCCAACTGGTTATAAAATACACTCAGGGTTCCCAATGTAGTTACAAGATCAGAAAGGCTTCTAAGTTTATCATAGCTTTCAGTTAGTGACCTTAAATGGGAGACTGAGACTCTTCTCAACTTCTGAAGTTTTCCTCCTTCAAATCCAGAAAATAGACAAGTGTAATGGCACAGAACTGTCATTATAGACACTCAGGAGGCTGAGGCAGGAACATAGAAAGTTTCAACCCTTAGAATGAGTCTAAAACCAATCTGGGCAATTTAGAGTGAGACTCTATCTCAAAATAAAAAGCAAGAAGAGGACTGAGGGAGTGGCTCAGTGGTAGAGCCCCTGCCTAGAATCCCCCAGTGAGGGTCTGGGGTGTGGCTCAATGGTAGAGCACCTGCCTAGAATCCCCCAGTGAGGGGCTGGGGTGTGGGTCAGTGGTAGAGCCCCTGCCTAGAATCCCCCAGTGAGGGGCTGGGGTGTGGCTCAATGGTAGAGCAACTGCCTAGAATCCCCCAGTGAGGGGCTGGGGGTGTGGCTCAGTGGTAGAACACCTGCCTAGAATCCCCAGTGAGGGTCTGGGGTGTGGCTCAGTGGTAGAGCACCTGCCTAGAATCCCCCAGTGAGGGGCTGGGATGTGGTTCAGTGG